>CM068350.1:34248800-34526300 GCA_034769755.1 Odontamblyopus lacepedii
GCGGAATGTTCATCAGTTACCATGGTGACGCAGTGCACACAAGAAACGATTAGCTTTGGCGGAATGAGAGGATGAGGAGAGCGAAGGGGACGATGAGAGGATGAGGAGAGTGAAGGGGACGACGAGAGGATGAGGAGAGTGAAGGGGACGAGGATGCGGAGAGTGAAGGAGGCGATGAGAGGATGAGGAAAGCGAAGGGGACGATGAGAATGAGGAAAGCGAAGGGGACGATGAGAGAATGAGGAGAGTGAAGGAGAGAATGAGGAGAGTGAAGGGGACGATGAGGGGATGAGGAGAGTGAAGGGGACGACGAGAGGATGAGGAGAGTGAAGGGGGCGATGAGAGGATGAGGAGAGAAGGGGACGATGAGAGGATGAGGAGAGTGAAGGGGACGATGAGGGGATGAGGAGAGTGAAGGGGACGACGAGAGGATGAGGAGAGTGAAGGGGACGATGAGGAGAGGAGAGTGAAGGGGACGATGAGAGGATGAGGAGAGTGAAGGGGACGATGAGAGGATGAGGAGAGTGAAGGGGACGACGAGAGGATGAGGAGAGTGAAGGGGACGATGAGAGGATGAGGAGAGTGAAGGGGACGAGGAGAGGATGAGGAGAGTGAAGGGGACGATGAGGGGAGAGTGAAGGGGACGACGAGAGAATGAGGAGAGTGAAGGGGACGATGAGAGGATGAGGAGAGTGAAGGGGACGATGAGAGGATGAGGAGAGTGAAGGGGACGACGAGAGGATGAGGAGAGTGAAGGGGACGATGAGAGGATGAGGAGAGTGAAGGGGACGACGAGAGGATGAGGAGAATGAAGGACGATGAGAGGATGAGGAGAGTGAAGGGGACGATGAGAAGATGAGGAGAGTGAAGGGGACGATGAGAGGATGAGGAGAGTGAAGGGGACGACGAGAGGGTGAGGAGAGTGAAGGGGACGATGAGAGGATGAGGAGAGTGAAGGGGACGACGAGAGGATGAGGAGAATGAAGGACGATGAGAGGATGAGGAGAGTGAAGGGGATGATGAGAGGATGATGCTGCCATGTCCAACAAGGAAGTAAAATTATAAACCAAAATCACAAAACTAGAAAAAAAATACACAGATTATTTTGGTAAAATCTTTAACCCTAACTTTGTTTTCGAGAGATTAATAGTCTAAACTTTCATATGCATCTTAATTCATATTCTAAACCAAAAACCTGCATATGACAGGTTAGATAATCATTTCACTCAAACATAGTTAACATCATTATATTTAAGGTTCAGCATTTAAAGATTGAGACGTTTTAGAAGTTAGTTAATGTTAAAGCTGCTGCACATTTCTCTTGCAGTTCCGTGCGTTCCTCAGCTGAATGAGGTGGAGATCGACTGTCTGACAAACTCTGTGTGGGTGATGGGGACAGAGGCGCAGGGGGCGGAGGATTACGTCATCACAGCCACAGACAGCGACGGGGGTGTCCAAACTTTTCAGTGTAACGCCACCTCGGAGGACATGTGCTTTCTGCCCCCTCTGGCCTGTAGCATGAACTTCACCTTCACAGTCCAGGCTCGGGATTATCAGTGCTCCAGTGGTCACAGTAATGGAGTCATGGCCGAAACAGGTACTGCAACCACAATCTTTGGTCACCACATATTAATGAAGCACATATTAATTAACATTAAATAGGTGGTATTATGCAGAATCGACTTTTTAGTGTTTTCCACCTTGTTATAAAGTTCCTTCATCAAAAATGTGCCTGAATAGGTTTTATATATGTCATTCATGTACGTTTGAGGAATTTAGCGATCTCTCCCGGCCCTGTTCACACTAGGGCTGTGCGATATGGCTGAAATCGCTATCACAATATAGATGTTTCATCGGTCGATATCAATAATTACCAAAACATTGGATGACCTATTTAAAATAAAGACCAGGAGAGAAAAATACTCATTTAAACATTTTTATTTTAAACTTCCTCTGCCTGTGTTACCAAATGAAAACAGCGAGAGACAAGAAAAAGGCGCCTGGTTCCTGTGCGCACGGTGCAGACTCGTGAATACTGTAGTTTCATCGTTCTGCATCGAAACCACACAAACGATGCTCCAGCGTGAACGAGACAGAACACGAATCACACATGCAAAGACAAAGCTCCTCACCTGGACGGAGACATCAGAGCTCATACACGCAGCGCCAGGTGCTGCGTCAGGTGCTGCGTCAGGTGCTGCGTCAGGTGCTGCGTCAGGTGCTCCTCGCTCCATGATCCAGGAGCTTTAGTCCCAAACTCCACTGAAAGCTTCTGTGTGCGGTAAATCCTGTGAGTGTGTGGGTCATTTCAGACAGGCCCTAAACGGTGCACTTGAGTGTAAACAGCTAAATGAAGGGTGATTCGTTATGCAAAAAAAAACGCGTGTTCGCCCGCAGATACTACGGCCGCTGCAGTGGAGCGCAACATGTGAGCTTTAATGTACCCGGGTTCGGGTCAGGTCCTAATCAAAGACTGTTTATAATCTTTATACTGTCTATGGTCCCAGTATTTGCTACGCACCAGAGGACGAGGCCTTTCCTCATGCTACAAGCTTCACAACAGATTTAAAGCGGAGCTAAACCAGAGAAGCTCTGACTAAACTTACGCCAGTTTCTTAAAAAAAAAAAAGTCTTATATTAAGATGCTTATCGTTTTATCGCCCAGCCCTAATTTGGACCCCCCTTACAGTTAGATGCATGATGCTATCCAAAGCTCTGCCCACAAACCTATGTCAGCCGTGCTCCCGCACAGCAATTGTCCATAAATATACAGTCCCTGACAAAAGTCTTGGCGCTTATCCATTTTGTAGAAACAAAAGCTCATAACCTGACTTTAAATTAATCAATTGGTTTTAGAAATGTCTCGTATGAAAAGCTAAAACCATCCCAAGTTATGCTCAATATACTAAAATAAATTTGCTTCACTGAAGAAAGATTGATCATTTAATGAACACAGAAAGGTCAGATTTTGGCAAGACAAAAGTTTTGTCACCTACAGAAAATTGAACAAATAATTTACTTCAAATACAAAAATATGTTGCATAACATCAGTGAATTAAGTAGTGGTGCTGTGAGATCCATATTTAATATCTTGTAAGACTTCCATGAGCTTGAAGGACTGCATCCATGCTGTTCGACAATGATTCATACAATTTGTTGATGAAGTCATCAGGAATAGCAAAGAAAGCGTCTTACATGCCTCCAGAGTTCAAGATTCTTTGGTTTTGCCTTCCATGCTTCCTCTTTCATTCTACCCCAGACATGCTCAATGATGTTCATGTCTGGTGACTGGGCTGGCCAGTCCTGGAGCACCTTCATCTTCTTTGCCTTGAGGAACTTTGATGTAGAGATAGAAGTATGTGATGGAGCACCATCCTGCTGCAAAATTTGACCCCTTTTATGGTTGGGAATGTAAGAGGTAGCTAATACTTCTTGATATTTTAGGCTATTGATATTGCCTTCCACCCTGCAAATGTCTCGCACACCCCCATTCTGGATGTAACCCCAGACCTTGATTTTTCCGCCACCAAACTTAACTGTTTTCTGGGTGAATCTTGGATCCATGCGAGCTCCAGTAGGTCTCCTGCAATATTTGCGGTGGGTGTGGTGTAATTCAACCGAGGATTCATCTGAGAAATCCACCTTCTGCCACTTTTCCAGTGTCCATCCTTTTAGCAGGCTGTGGGCCTTGGCAAATGCCACACGGTTTTTTAATTGCCTTTTGTTTAGTGCTGGTTTCTGTGCACTGATTCGACCATGGAGGCCATTTCGAGACAGAATTCTACAAACTGTTCTGGTTGACACAGGGACTTGAGGTGACCAGGCCTGGTGGAGCTCTGCTGCAGAGGAAAAGGGGCTGGCCTTGGATTTTCAAATCAACAAACGTTCCTCCCGAACAGTTGTCTTGCGGGGTCTGCCGGACCTGGGCGTGTCAAAAACATCTCCAGTCTTTTCAGAGCTTTTTCTTATTCTTTGTACTTGACGCTGATACACAGTGAAGGTGTCAGCCACCTCAGCAGTGGATCTGGTCTTCAGCCTCTTGATAATTGACGCTTTGGTCTCAGGGTGGATCTTAGGCATATTGTCAGAGGTCAAGTTGCAGTTGATGTGAAGGTCTGGTGTGCTGGGGTTCTTTTTATACACACCCACTAATTGATTGATCAGTAACTGATCACAGGTGAGGCTGTAATCTAGGATTGGGTGCATCATATGACAAGGCGACAAGACTTTTGTCTTGCCAAAATCTGAACTTTCTGTGTTCATTAAATTATCAATCTTTCTTCAGTGAGGCAAATTTATTTTAGTATATTGAGCATAATTTGGGAGGCTTTTAGCTTTCATATGAGACATTTATAAAACCAATCAATTTAAAGTCAGATTATAAGCTTTTGTTTCTACAAAATGGATAAGCGACAAGACTTTTGTCAGGGACTGTACAGAAGAATAATGCAAAACATGTGGGCTCCTGTGGGCTCATGACGCACAGAGGGGTTCATGGGGGGGTCAGGTGCGCAGAGGACTGGGCAGCGAACAGCTGCCCCCACGACCCAGCTGGATAAAGTGGAAGAAGATGGATAATAAAAAACAATACACTATAACTTCATGAACCTGATGCAATGTGCAGTAGTTTAATTTGCGAAATGCACATCTATTGTGTTGTGATAGCGCTCTGAAGGGAGACAAAGACATTCAAAAACTAAACTGAATCTTATAACATGTAAATTTGTTGTTTTTCCGACAAGTATAGCATTTTCAAAATAATAAAAGGCAACATGGTGACCTATATGTACACATGTAATGTGTTCGCAATTAATACATCATAGAAGTTTAAGACCTCTTCTTTAAATGTATTATTGACCATGTTCATCTGACAAACCAGTCCTTATTGTATATTTGTGAGTAGGTCGAATGTTAAAATGTTGTCTCCTTATCACAAACATACCCAGAGATGCATTTTGTTTCATTCACACATACTTAACGCACAAATCCTTCATATTTAGAGTTCTCTCGAACAGAAAACACATCACATTGTGATGGTATGACGTTATGTTTTTAAATTCCATACACCTTCAGTTTTATACCTTCAGCCCTTGAATTGTCAATCTCTACTAAACAAAAGGCAAAAGGTACATGAGCTTGATGAAATCACAAGGTGGAACAGAGCATTTTGAGCTTTTAAGATGCAGACAGCCTAATAAGATTACTCAAACATATGTGAATGAAACAAAACACAACTCCAGGTATGTTTTTGAAGGGGTAATACCATTATAACATGGCTTAAAGCTCTCAAGAGTCATTTTTGCATAAATCCATTACCTCAAGGTTTAAGTATCAGACAATCATGGAAGTATCGTCAAATTTGTTATTAAACTTTGCACTCTGACCCCAGGCCCTTGCTCTCCTGTGGGCATCATCAGCCAGGTCGATTGTGAAGAAAACGTCCTCTCCATCTCCTGGGCCACGATTCCTGGAGCTGTGTCCTACACTGCCACACTAGAGGACTTTTACGGAAATACAGACTGCTGCTCCTCTACTGAAAACAGCTGTGATATCAGTGGCCTACCGTGTGGACAGCTGTACAATCTACTGGTGACCGCTGAGGGGAGGACCTGCAACAGTTCTGAAAGCCGAGAGATGACACGCACAGGTAAAGACACACAGGCACTCTCAATTCCACATTTGACACAATGTCTTTAGTTCATTTTTTACTGTTTATGACTGCAGTTGCTCTGTCTAACTTTTAGGTTAGGGCTCTATCACCTGCTTGGTTCTATGGATATGTCATTGCTCTGCCTGGACAGTATGATATTAAACAGCTCTGCCTTACATTTGTTCAATTACAGATGGTTTTATAGCTCAAAAATACCTATACAAAAATACATATACATTCTGACTGTGAGCAGGGTCGCCTCTCCACAGATCTGACCTCTAACTTGGTCTGGTTTGGTCTTCATGAAGATGGAAAGGGTTAATAACATACTGCGAAACAAACAGACAAACCAATGTCATGTCCGTGGAGAAAAGCATTTGCCGGACCCTCTACCAGAAAAGCTACACAATGCGCCTTTAAAGATAGACAGACAGATGCTTTATTGATCCCGAAGGAAATTCAAGGTTCAGCAGCCGCAACACTGACACAAACAGAGCAACGTGGAAAAGATATTTAAAGAGAGCAGCCCATCCTCTTGCATTTATAAGCTATAGGGATGCATTGTACAGATGTATGGGACAAACGAGCACCAGAGTCTGTCCATGTCCCCAAAAGTGCTCTCCTGTCCGACGATGGTATAATATTTTAATTTAAAGGTCCATAAACATGACCTAACTATGTTGCCAGTTACAAGGTAGACATGTTCCAATATAGTTTTAGTGATAACAGTTGTAATGCCCATTTATTCTTAATTACAAAGACTTTGGACAGGATCCTCTCATTTGGGTTGCCTGTTTCAATGCTGAAATCTAGTTGGTTTAAACCTAAAAGGACTCTCTGTGATCTGTTTTGAAACTATCTAAACCCCAGCATCCAAACATGAATTAGTGCTAGTTTAGCCTCTACAGCTCAGTGAGGGAATCTTGGGGGTTTTGAGCTTTTACATGAGACTAGACACCTACATATACTGTGAAAACTTGCATGTGTCTTGCAGATTAAGGCACCGGCAACCCAGGGTCAGGTGTAATAAAACTCTATATAAGAGCAGGCTACACAGCAAAATCTGAAGGGTTAAAAATTCAGGGTGCAATATTTCATTTGTTTTTAAACACAAAAGGTGTTATTTTGACTCCAATGAGAGAAGACCAGTTTGAACCAGTTCTGTACATTCATCTTAAATAAAACTAAAATAAAGTGTAAAAATAAAACACTTCTGTGTGTTGTTTAGCCAAGTCAGGATAACGCTTCAAAGTGTTTATCCGTTTACTCTCAAAGCGTTAATATAACTCTTGATTTTGGGGTTAAACAGGAACTTTGATCCAGTGTTATTTAATTAACATTTCCAAAAATGTTAAATTAACTCTAGAACAGATTGGACTCATATAAACTGTGAGAAAATGTTAAAATTGATTCTGTGAGAGTCCATTTTAACACTCCACTTTTTGCTGTGTACAGATCTGTTTCTTTAACTGAGCTAAAAACATTACCCAACTTCATATAACTAAAAGTCCATATTGTTTTTAAACTAAACCATAGTCTCATTTATCAATGAGAAACACTGAATACTGGAAAGTGAACTCTGCATGTGAGCATGTTCTTCTCACGTCTTTTCCTCTGGTTCTCCTGTTGCCACAGCGCCGTGTGTGCCAGAAAACCTGGATTACAGTCTGTCCTGCAGTACCAACGTGGCGTCCATGTCCTGGAACCACAGTTTGGGAGGACAGCTGTACCGGGTGACCGCACTGAGCCAGGAGAACTACGTGGACCAGTGCTCCGGCCACGAAAACCACTGCCAGCTCACCAACCTGCAGTGTGGACAGGTCTACACTGTACACGTCACTGCAGAAGACATGGACTGCTCCAGCAAGCCCAGTGACAGTGTTACTATCAAGACTGGTATGAAAACACTAAACTCTATGGGGCCAGCGTCTTTTAGTGCTGGATTTCAGATGACACCACGACATTCAATAGGCCAATACTTTGCAGTGACGTCACACAGGGGGTGTTCTACATGTACATGTGCAAATTTCTCTGATCTGGCCAAGATATGAGGTTATTCAGGATATTCATCTTGTTTTCAGATTTATTATCTACTTACTAGTTCTGAATTGGTTGTATAATCTTAAATTGTCACACAGTACTGTGCAAAAGTTATAGGCAGGTGTGGAAAAAATGCTGTAAACTAGAAATGCCTTCAAAAATGGAAGTGTTAATCATTTAGTTTCATCAATCAACAAAATGCAGTGAATGAACAAAAGAGAAATCTAAATCCAGAGCTTGTGAGCTTTGCCTTCAGAAGAGCCTCAGTTCTTCTAGGTTTTTACTTGCAGACAGTTTGTGAAGGAACTGGGCTGGTCGCTGTTCCAAACATGTTGAAGAAATAAGCTCTTGTGTGGATGGAGCTTCCTCACATCCTTCTGTTTCTTCATGTTAATCCCAGACACACTCCATGATGTTGAGGTCAGGGCTCCAGACCATCACTAACACAACTTCTTCTTTACGCTGAAGATCGTTCTTAATGACTTTAGCTTTTTCTTTTGGTCACTCACTTTGCATTATATAAATTTTGAAAAAAACAATCATTATTTATATTTTTGAAAGCATTCTTTGTTTACAGCATTTTTTCACACCTGCCTAAAACTTTTGCACAGTTCTGTATATTTCTTCCATAACTCAACTAGTCAGAAAATCTTAAATTTAGGCAATAAATGTTTAAAAGGAGCTACAATCTATTTACCATAGTTTTCCCTTGCACCAAACAGCTATCATGTACGACTGATTTTAAGTGTTTATATCTAGAATTTAGCATCTTTGAATTTATTATCAGGCCATTCATACTAATCAGAAACTTGTTTTGAGTATGTTTATCTAGAATTTAGCAGAATTTAAAGCATTTTATTTTGAAATTGGCATCTAAGAACTTATGATCAGGCCATGAACAGTAATCATAAACTAGTTTTAAGTATGTTTATCTCAAATTTAGGATCCATACACTTATTTCCAGCCCATGAACACTTACCAGGACTGCTTCATTCTAGCCTAAAGGTTGTTTATTTTAAGATAACTTGTCAAGTAAAATTAACTTGCTGCATGGACCGATAATTTCACTACTTTTAAGTCAGTTTCTGGTAGATTTAAGTGTTTTTAGCCAAGCTTTTTTGCAGGTGATACAATGCACACATTAACAAACACTGTCAAAAAAGATAATCTGGAAACACAAGAAAAAATTTAAAAAAAGGAGCCTGTGATCAATACAAGCATTCATGGTCCTTTTCTGGTCAGGACTGAAGTCTAACTTACTTAGTAACAATGTCAGACAGAGCAGAGCCTTCTGTTAGCATCAAGTTTTCTTTCATTTCTTCTATGTTTGATGTTGTGACACAGTTAATGTCTTTTTATACTTTATGAATGAAATAAACACATAAATAATAATACAAAAAATACTCAGGGAATTGTTAATGACATGAGCTACAAACTATCAATAACATTTAATACAGATGGGGGGCAGGGGCTGGGCATTTTGCCTATTAATTACAATGTATTTTGCCATGAAATATCCAATAGGTAAATTCACAAATGTTGAACCAGATTTTTTTTTATTAGTTGCCCCGTTTATCTGAGACCTTTAAATTTGATAAAAAATAAATTAATTCGGATTAAAAGTTATTTCCGATTTAAAAAGACCATGTAAACACTTAATTCTTAACGTTTATTTGGATTTAAACTTAATTCCGAATTAAGTGGGTGGTTTATTTCATTCTTAAATCCAATCTAAATTATTCCTCGATCATGTAAACGTTTGTGAAAGACACTTATTCCCGTTAACACCGCGGGCAGTACTCATCCAGAACTCATAAAACAGCAGCGTGTGGCCTATAAGTCTGTACACAACTCCCTGCACACCAGAAGCTCTGAGTTCGGGTCGCAGCAGCAGCAACAGCGGTAAAGACTCAGGATTCAGAGCCCAGACTCCACGCTCCGGTCCTCCTGCTCCAGGGCTGCAGCTGGTTCCGAGGTGGTGCAAAACATCCAGTTTGGTTCATTGTATCTTGTTCTGAGCGTCCGTCCTCCGCGCACTTGGAAAGCGCTTCTCAGGCCGAGGCCCGCAACCTCTCCCCGCTCCAACTCATCTGAGCCCGGCCTGAACAGAGCTGCTCCCGCTGGGTCAGGAGTTTGGGTTCGGATCTTGTCCGACCAGTGCATTTTTCACACAAGGCTAAAAGCACTTCATTTTATAAGTTGAATCAGTTGAATAAGCTATTGCCTATTGCCATAAAATTATTTGTCTGATTAATAGCCTAAAATAACAAATGTTTGTTGCTGCGTGAACACGAGGAACACCAGGACCTGAGCGCTGTTCCCTGCCTGAACAAACTGGAGAACAGCGGTACCGGGGGACATAGGTACACACCCCCATGACTTAATGACAACAGAAAAGCCGGTAGCAGCTGAAGTGTTTTCTTCCTAAAGATGTAAATACGTTCATCTCCCTGTCCAATCAGAACCCTTCCCCACCTCCAGACGGTGGGCGCAATTAAATAAATCCGATTTAACGTGTTTCCATGTAAACCTTTATTCGGAATTTATATTTACATGTAAGCTCGAAGGAGAATACTTTAATTCCAATCTATTTAATTCAGAATTAATTAATTCAGATTTAAAATTCTCATGTAAACGGGGCCAGTAATGACTAAACGCAGCAAGCAAGTATAGAATATTGTTATCTCATCTGAAAGCTGGTAAATCTGGAAATAAAACATTTTAACATGTCTCTGCTCTGCCCCACAGCTCCATGCACCCCTCAGGACCTCTCACTGGCGGTGAACTGTGACTCTAATGCCATGTTGGTTTCCTGGACGGCCAGTGACGGCGCAAACTCGTACCTGGCCACAGTGGAGGACAGTTATGGCCAGATCACCAGCTGTCAGGCCACTGTAGAGGGCCAGTGCAGTGTGGGGGCCCTGGGCTGTGGCGTCATCTACCACGTGTCCCTAGTGGCCTCAGACGGGTACTGCGACAGTCTGCCCACAGATGTAGTTGACATGGCATCAGGTACAAAAACACCCTCCTACCAACTTGTGTCTATGAAATTATAACTTACAATTATAAAGCCTTCACTTCACTCTTCGCAGGGAGATTTTACTGTCATTTGATATTTGTATTGTTGCAGCATTTATGTCATGTAGCGGTAGTTTTGAAGTTAACGGCTCCTTTTTACCTTTAGTTCAGTAGAGACTGGGAAGTCCAGATCTGAAATCTTCCAGATGATTCTAGTGCCGGTGTCTGGCGTTTAAAAACAAATGTACCGTAAAATACAGAATAACATTTGGGGCGTTTATTTGTTTCAATTACTTAACAGACCAGGTGTTTATGTAAGACCAGGCGGCAATTTGCAATTAATTCCCTCCTCAGAAAAATCTGGGAAAATCTTGTACCAGTATGACTATAATTTAGGCGACTTTCTATGCAAACTTAGGCTAGTTAATTTGAAATTACGAGTTAGTTACAGCGAACAGCGCGTATATGGCAGTTTATGCAAATGAGCCATGTGGTTTTAAGTTTCGTTTCTGTTCATCATCTTCACGAGGAGCAAGCTGTTTTTTTCCAGCACTTATAGTTTATGCAAATGAGCCATGTGGCTTTAAGTTTGGTTTCTGTAGAGACGACGCGAGCATCAGTCCTGCGTCCTGTTGTTACAGCATGACTTCTGTTTTCCAGCACGAACATTAGACTCTGCGTTAATTTGGATCCAGCGATTATTTATCAAAATATACACCTGCACCCGGCGTTTAAAGGGGACCCGACTGTTAATTGAAACCCGGCACTTATTTGTTATTTTATGGTATGTTAAATTATAGTGAAGTTTACAAATTTACTTATTGCTTTGGTAAAAATAATAATAAAATGTATTTATTTGGGATATAAAGTCATAATTTCTCTCATTTAGTCAAAAAATAAAAAGAGTGATTCATTGGCACGCAGAGCAGAACAAATATTGGCGCTAAATGTCTGCAAAATTGTCCATATCAGATCGATACCTGGGTAAATCCTCCGATATGCAGTACAGAATAAATAACTATGACTTAATTTTACCTCTGAAAATATTTTTAGACTTGTATCATATGTATTGATTATGATTCATCTTGATGCGGTATTGACATGCCGCCTTCATTACGACATGCCTCTATTTAGGCATCACTACTCTGACACGTCTTCTTTTTTTTTGTTGCGTTGCGATAGTCTAACCTATCTCAGCAACTATCAAGTCACACACAAAACTGACACATGTATGTAGGTCATTTGTAGGTGTCAAATGTACGTTTTGGGCATAAACCGTATATATGAGTGGACATAGCTCCTGCTCCTTCTCTCCTGTTTTCCCATTGACTTACACTGGGATCTTATCGTTCCTCTCTTTGTACCTGCTGCTGTGGCCTCGTCATTTTGGTCTTAAATTGTTCGTATGAACCCGCGACACAGGATCCTGAATTTTTCATTTCGCTATCTTGTTCCTAAAATAAGATATGAACATAAATAAAGGACCAATCAGACGCCTTAATTCCCCGAGGTCGCTGCCGCTTAGCGTTAGCAACAGGTTTGATTGACAGCTAGCGCGTTTCGCTGCTAAGTAAGTTCCCTTCCCGCTTTCCTGCCCCAATTGACTATTTTTGAAATAAAATGACAAAATATCTCAAATAATTACAATAGCTAACGTTACTAGAATCTTGACTAGCATAACTTAACGAGCAGTTAAGTAAGTAAAGTGAATTTCATTAAATTGCGATTCTATTGTTGTTCGTATGTAACAGAACATAGAGCATAAAATCAATGACTTAAACTTACTGTTTAAAGTTTGATGATGAAAGCTAAAAGTTTCCGAAGTACAGCGGTCCGTGCAGAATGGTGCAGAGTATCACCGCTCTGCCATGAGTCGGGCGGCACATTTAACGACCTCAGTCATGATTGGCTCTTGTGGTTGCCATGATACTCACGGTCAGATTTCCAAATATGGAGCCTGGCTCCAGATTCACTCCTGTGACCGTGGCATCGCGAGCCTCATTTGAGCGACGCTGACGCTGTGGGTGACGTCACTTAATCCACTCATATATGCGTACTATGGCTTTGGGCTGCGAGAGCGTCATTTCATTGAGCTGCCGTAATGAACTTGATTGGTTATTTATTTATGCTATACGATGTTCTCTGCAGATCTCCTACATGACGAAATGAATGAAGCACAAAGGGCCCAGGCAGCCCTTGTTTTAGATTAGATCATTTCCCGAAGGCTGGCCTATGGTCTTTTTTAACTGTTTCCATCCTTAGTGAAGACGCTTTTCCCACTGTCTGATATCCTCGAAGTATTCTCTGATCAAGAGCCCAAGTACCACCACAAGCATCTTATGATATGTGGGAGCACAAAGTGTAATATCATCTCGTTAATATGATTCATGCCGAAAAAGCAGAATGTTTGAAAAATAGTAAAGTTCCGCTACTCCGACAATGAAAAGAAAAAAAAAAGTGTCTAAATAGGGGCGTGTTAGAATAGCAGCATGTAACCCATCCTGATATCTGTAATTTCAACCACTAACCTTTGTTTTTTCTTCTAGTCCCATGTGAGCCCGAACACGTAAGAGCCAGATTGGAGTGTGAGCTGAATATGGCTGTGGTGACCTGGTACCCGAGCGACGGGGCGACTTCGTATGTTGTGACGGCGACCGCAGACTCCGGGCACGTCTCCACCTGTCAGACTGACTCCACCACCTACTGTGAGCTGGAGGAGCTGGAGTGTGGAGACAGCTACTCCATCCAGGTCTTAGCCGTGGGACCAGCATGCAACACCACGGGGCATATGTACGAAGCGATGGAGACGGGTAAGAAACAGAGGAATCTCACATTGGGGGTGTACAGCATTTATCTGTGGTGGAATGGAGATACACTGCACACAAAAGGTTTTATGATAGCCTGAAAACTCCAAAAAAAAATGTATATAATATATTCTTCAGGAGCCTGTGATCAATGCAAGCATCTATTGTCCTGTTTTAGATGTTTGATTTTCAACAAAAAGGTGAGAGTGACTCGTGGCTGTAATTCTATTTGTGAGAGATTTGTAGTTCTAACAAAGTCAGCTCTTCATGATCGGATTAATAAAGCTAAAATAAAGCTCAGATCAAAGTCTAACAGTTATAGCGGTGCCAGTTAACATCACATCCACGCGGAATGTTATTGACATCAGCTGCAAAGTATCAATACATGAAAACTGGTGGACAAGAAATGTATTTAGTTAGTAGTTAGAGTAGGAGAATGGTACAGCCCTGCTCCGTGTGGCTGTTGTAGACTGAAGGCGTCCAGTTTACATGCAAAGTCTGTATGGATGCGAATCTAGGGCGTCCTGCGTTTTTGCGGCACGTCTTCTGGCGTCTTGAGCCACAAACACCAAAACAGGAAATCCACGCTGTGTCATTAGTGGATTATAAATATATACATGCCACAACCACCAAACCCTGTACCTGGACTAAACCAGGACTTAACCAGGGCTTAGCCAGGTCTAAACCATCATTAGTGGCGTATAAATATATATACGCCACCGTAGATCGCCGCCTCGCCTCCACGCCTCCCGCAATGTGTTTTATGTAATAAATACACTAGCCACTCTCAGCGGGAAAAACAAGGCACTTCAAGTATCAAGTATTTTTCTCCCACTGGTCCAACGACCTGCAACTGAACTCAAATGCAAAGGAGTCCAGGGCGTTTTTTTGGCACCACGATCTGAATGCAGCATAAAGAAGTGAACTTGAACTCGGTGCACTCTGTGAGAAAAGTAAAAGTGTGTGAGAGCAAGCGTTTGACCTGTTTTAGCAACAAATGTGTAATCAAACTATTACAGAATTCTAAAATACTCTGAACCTCAGCAGTTTGCATCTGTTCCACCTGCAACAACCTCTAAACTTGCTGTTTGGCCATGTACATGTACTTGAAACATGAGACCACACAGATTCAACAAGAAATACAATGTTTAGACTTAACATTTGTGAAAAAATAAATTACTTAATGAAATATGAAAAAATATTTAGATTATTATTATCAAATTAGAAGTGTTATTTTACATGTAAATACTGTAATGACAAAATACTAAGTGTGCAATGTAGTTTATTGTGATGCATCTTTTTGCTAATGGACTGTAATTCACGATCAGACAGTTAGTAACTTATAGTGGACTTTAAAATTGTATTGGGATATAAAATTCATATTTTCACTCATTTACTCAAAAAGCTCCAAAAGACAAATCTGAGCAGGCCAAACTGAGAGTGACTCATGGGCACACATTTCTCTCTCCTTTCCCATTCACTCCTCACTCTCTCTTCTCTCTTTCTCACCATCACCCCTCTTTCTTCACCTCCCTTCACTCTTTTTCTTTCTTAATAAAGTCCCAGTGAATGCTTTAACACTGCAAAAAAGCTTGTGCAAAATGTAAGATATAAACACTTAAATTTATCAGAAAATTACTTAAAAGTTGTGAAATTATCTGTCCGTGCAGCAAGATCATTTTACTAGTTATCTTAAAATAAACAACCTCTAGACTAGAATGAAACCATCTCAGAACCTAGAAAGGAAATTTTATTAAATTTTTTTATTTCAGGGACAGCGCATATTAATAAACATTTCTGTAAATATGCCAGGGTTAGCCCAAAGGCTATTTTTCACCTGCAGTCCCCAGACAGATGGTAAAAGCCGCCCTACAAGAACAAGAGTAGGATAAAAAGTGTCCAACACAAAATTACAATTACAATAAATTTAGTAAAAAAAGCTAAAATGTACAATGTAGACACAACAGATCAGCAGTCAGGCAACAACAGACAGGTACATGAACACACACAAGCAAACACATACACACACATACAAACACAGGGCAAGATGGCAGCAGGGGGGCAGTTAATGTTGACAGGTTTGATTGTCAATGAGCCATTTCTTTAACTGAGTCTTAAAGAAGTTGTATGTGGTTGAGTTTCTGATCATTATGGGGGTGATGTTCCACTCAGAAGCAGCTCGAACAAAAAAAGCAGTTTGACCAAAAACACTCTTCCTGAAAGGAATAATACAGTCCCCTCTGGATGCACCTCTTGTCCTACTGTGATCGGCTGTTCGAATGTGGACAAACTGATGAAGAGGAGGGGATAAGAGATTGTGAATAATTTTGATTATGAGACATAAGTAATAAATCTGAAAACAAGATGAATAACGTGATATAAGTTTTAAAATCTTGACCAGATCGGAGTAGGGATGGCGAAAAAAAAAAAAAAATCATGACCGACCACCGAGCTTTCTTTAAAATCTATTCTAAATCTAATTGCTGTTTGAAATCACAGCCATTTGGACTGGAGCTACTCCTGTCACCGGCTCTCACACACGATAACGCTGAAGTTAAAGGTGTTAGTCAAGTGTTCAGAAAATGAACGCTTCAAAGAGCCGCTTATAGACTGTGGAGCGCAGGTCTGTCAACGCCGCACATGAAGCATTTATAAATGGACACGCACATAAGGCTCAGTTTAACACAGCAGTCATGACTTTAGTCCACAATATGCACAAAACCGTGAGTATAAAACACCAAAACATCCAACAGTCGCCTACACAACAAAAGCACTTCTGTGGCAAATCAAACAACAGCTCATAGCAGCACTAAAGCCTGTAGAGACAAACATAAACACAGAAAAGCACTTGGCAGTGTAGAGTTAGCACGGGTAGCACAGTTAGCACGATATGTTGGATTTTCTCACCTGTAGAAGAGGTTGGAGGGTGTCGCATTTTGAGGTGAAACATCATCGATGATGTAAACCTCGTGTCTTGAGCAACGAGACCTCACGCCACAT
Organism: Odontamblyopus lacepedii; assembly: GCA_034769755.1. Taxonomy (NCBI): domain Eukaryota; kingdom Metazoa; phylum Chordata; class Actinopteri; order Gobiiformes; family Gobiidae; genus Odontamblyopus; species Odontamblyopus lacepedii. The sequence continues at coordinate 34,265,313 of CM068350.1, forward strand.
AAAATGTGCGTTTAGGCTCCTGTCTGTGATCATTTAGGGCGACTCACACTCGGACTGTAGAACCGTGCCATTCTCAAGCACGATTACGGTCCAAAAATTTTGACTGGTTAACCTTGATTTGGTCAACCACCGGTCAAACAGTTACTGGTTAACATCCCTAGATCAGAGAAATTTGCTGTGAACAGCGTTTCTGAAGAAAAAAAATCCTTATTCAGACAGTCCATAACTTTCATTTTCTCCTGCAGGTCCATGTGAGCCAGAGATCCTGAGCACAGACTACAGCTTATCCATCGGACAGGCGCTGTGGACTCGGGCTATGGGAGCCAACTCTTACACAGTGGAGGCAGTGACGGACCAGGGCCTCATGTCTGTGTGCGAAACCAACGACACGTACTGCGCCCTCTACGACATGAAGTGCAGTCAGACCTACACCGTCACTTTAACCGCAAACAACAATGGAGTGTGCAGCTCAGGCGTCCCCGCCAACCAAACCGCATCCATCACAACCGGTAAAGACATTTTGTTTTGCGTTTTCTTGTAGTACAGTTAAAGGTGCATTGTCGAACTTTTCTGGTGGAGTGTCTGCTACCTGGTTTTATCCATGGAGATGTTATTGCTTTGTCTGGAATGTTTCACAGTATGGTATTTAACTTTTCTATCTTCATGGAGACCAAGCCAGACCAAGTTACAGGTCAGATCTGTGGAGAGGCAGCCTCACCCACAGTCAGAATGCCTGTTTTTTAGATATTTTTTACCCAATAAGACCACCTGTAATTGAATAAATGTAAGGTAGAGTTGCATCTCCATTGAGACAAGCAGGCCACACCACCAGGCCAAGTTACAGGTCAGATCTGTGGAGAAGTGGGCCCGCTCACAGTAAGAATGCATGTATTTGCGGTGGTTTGGATGAATAAAAATACCTACACGCAGTAATTTCCCTTGTGGATCAATAAAGTTGGTCTAAGTCTAAGCAATAACATCATGGAGACAAGCAGATGGCGGACCCTCCACGAGAAAAGTTACACAGTGCATCTTTAACCTTTATTTCGTCCGCTAGAGCCATGCCCGCCCCAGTACGGAGCAATAAACCCATTTGTAATTGGCTCTATTCACGCTTACATCACAAACCAGAAAGATGTTTGGAAAGATGCGATTACAACTTCCTGAAACCGGGGTCGACCGACTGCGATGAAATCCACTGAAGTAAATGTGATCGTTGGTAAAATCAAGACTGCAGACGTATGTGCTCTTTGTAATCATGTTAAATTTGGTGCCCTCGTCTCTTCTAATCGCATGTTCCCAGTGCTCTCGGCTTTTTGCGTCAGTGGGGAAATGATGAAAACTGAGGTACGGTTGTAATTATTGATGAGCCGAACATAACGGAACGCTACAATGACATGTAACTGGGCCCGGAAAATTGTAATCGCATCTTTCCAAACTTAAACATACACGTGAACAGAGCCTATTAAATAAATGCAAGATGGATCTGTTTAATGTCATACTGTGTAACATTTACCACCTTTAACAATTCCTCCGATCTCATGCAGAGCCGTGCCCGCCCCAGTACGTGCAGGCCAGGGTTCAGTGTCAGACCAACGCTGCGACGGTGACGTGGGAGCCCAGTGATGGCGCTGTCGGGTACAGGGCCACACTCTCCGGCCGCAACGGTGAAGAAGCGCTGACGTGCCAAACGCAGGAGACGTTCTGCGAAGTGCCTGGACTGGAATGTGGCGTCATCTATTACGTCGTTGTTGTCGCCATCGGAGACAAACTGAACAGCACCGTGTCTGAGACTGTACAACTCGAAACAGGTACGTGTAAAATACCGCAGTGGATGGAGAACGCAATTTTGTTACTCAAGTAAAAGTACAGATACAGAGGCAAAAGATTACGCAAGTAAAAGTATCAAATGAAAAAATCTTCTCAAATATAAGTATTAAAGTACTTGTTTGAAAATGTACTTTTAAGAGTAAAAAGTAAAAGTATTTCATGCAGATTTTGAGATCTAATAAAACTTCAAATGTGATTATAATAGTTTTTTGTTAAATTTTGCTCAACATAAACAATTGAATTCGCGGACTAAACCAGGACTAGGACCAGGGCTCTACAGTGCGCCCATTTCACTTGCATTTGCGAGCAAATATTTCGGCGTGTGAACAAAGAAAACAAAACAGTCGCATCTGTGCGAGTGCTTCTTGAGCCAAAATAAGGAGAGCAGTGCACCGACGCAACGTGACAAGTTAAACATTATAAATGCACCTGCCCAGCCCGAGCGCAACCGAACTGTGCTTGGGCACGACACCTCCGACCGCGCACGACCCCATCATACGAGCTCCTCATGTGCCGATATCACTCATATGAACAAACTCCGCTTAAAAACACACCCACGCCCATCTTAAACAAGGAGCACCCCACAGCAGGACCCACACCTGTCCCTCCACTCAGTAGACACCCCCGTGCTGCTGGACTTCCTTCTCCGCTAAAGCGAGAGCTTTGTCTTGGTCTTGTCTCGGACTCTAGCGCATTTGGACTCAGGTCTGGATACTGAGTGTGATCATGCTTCATTAGCGCTCATAGGCTCCCTCCTCAATAAGCATTGGAAGAGCAGGATGAAACCCGAAGCAAAAACTAATTTTATGTCAGTGTCCGCACGGAGCAGAGCTACGGCACAGAGCAGGTGATATGTGGGCTAAAGTTTGCCTAATAAAATGCCAAGTAAATCTGTTTGTCACAATGTGCGTTTGGTTTGGTAAATGTGCAGAGGCTAAATACCACTTTAAAACAAGAGAATGTCATTTGAAAATACAGGTTTAAAAATCCCAGCCACTTTTTTCACTTTGAGGTAGTTTTGTGTAAAGTGCCAGTGGAAGTTCTCTTAAAGAAGAGGTTCTCAAACTGTGGGTGAGGGTCCAAAAAGGGGTGCAGAGTGTTTAAGTGCAGTACTAAATGAATATCAATCAGATAAAATTTGGGGGGTGTTATTTTTCCTGTAAAGATATCGAGATATATATTGTATATCGAGATATAGCAAAATATATCGAGATATATTTTTTGGTCCATATTGCCCATCCCTAATCTCTACTGAAGGTAAAACTTAGCTGTTAAAGGGTTGAATAAAGAGTTACTTAAACATGTGTGCATGAAACAAAACACAACAGATCTGTTTTTGAAGACGTAACAATATTATAACTAGGGCCAGACCAATATGGATTTTGTTGCGGCCGATATGGTACTGATAAAATGGGAGTTGGAGCTGCCAATAGCCGATATAATCGCTGAAATATTCATGATGTAAAAATTCACTGTAAATCTTCAATTGTTTATAAAACTTTGGTTTGGCTCTATTGGATTTTCATTTGGGTTTATTTAGGCGACATTTATTGTTATTCTGCCTCTTTACATCATATTTAAAGACAGTAGGTCGGCCTAATGGTGTTTTTGTATGATATTCTAACCAGTAAAAAAGGAAAGTAAGTCAACTACTGATATTAGCGGTAATTAATGATCTACTAAATGCTGATAATTCACACTTCTATCCACCGCTCATTTACATATCGTTGCGTGTCCAGTAACATATAGTCACTTTACAGTCACTAATAGAAGAGAAAACGGCCTGTTTATGTGTGCGAGCTACAGCAGCTAATTGCTAACCAATGAGAAAGAACCAAAACGAGCTTCAAAAACGACACATTTCAACACTCAGCCTCACACAGGCTCCTCTCAGATCACAAGTCTGCACTAAGAACTGTCCTTTTAATCCAGACGCAAAGTGATCATCCGTAAAAAGAAAATCTCAGTGTTGCGCAAGTGGATCTATGGCTGTGGCTGTAAACAAGAGCACGTAGGGGTGCGTTCAGGGGCAGTACGACGTCACAGACAAATGACTCCACAGATAAATCCTGATGCATCGCCACATATCAGGACATTTATCTGTCTGTAAATTGGATTAAATGGGAAGAATATAGAGAGTCTGAGCTTTATAACAAGGTAAAACATGTCCACGTGGAATAACGGCCCATATCGGAAAGATTTAGGCCGGTCAACCGATATATCGGTTGGGCCCTAATTATAACATGACTTAAAGCACATGAGTTAATTTTGTGTCACCCTTTAATGAAACTATATATTTAAAATTATTGGATTATCTCGCTTTACCATTGTCAGTGGCATAAAATTATCGTTTATATTTGTTCATTTCTTATTGTGCCAGGCCTACCATATCACACATCCCTAAACTTTGTCTTTCTTTGTAGCTTCATGCCCAGTTGACTACGTCTCAGTAGATGGGGACTGTGACAATAGCTACGCATTCGCAACCTGGAGCCTGGCCTCTGGAGCCATTTCGTATGAAATTGTTGCCACCTCAACCACTGGTCACCAGGTTTCATGTGAGTCGACTGTGTCCGAGTGTGGGCTGCAGGATCTGGAGTGTGGGCAGAACTACAGCATCGTGGCAGTGTCCACCAATGCCCAGTGCTCTGTGGAGACTGATACTGGAAAGACCTTCATGATACGTGAGTCAAAATCATAGACTGTATAAAGACATGGGCTAAGGGAGTGTGACGGCGTCTATAGCGTTCAGCTCCGGACCGGATTTGGAGCCATAATAGGAACAGGAATTTATCGAGGAACAAAATATCAAAATAAAAAAACAGGTTAATATGAACATTTTACGACCAAAATGCACCAGTTACAGAGAGAGGGACCATTTTTCAACAGAAATTCTAGTACGTGATTAGTAAAAAGTCGGTATAGGAGTTAAAACTGTAGTCATGAGTTAAGGACACTGTACCTGATTTGTATTTTCTATTTTTATTTTATGCATTTGTTTGATTGGGACAGTGTCAATGGACATACATGTTATTTTTACTATTCTTAAAAACATAAAAACACAACTAGTTCATTTTAACCCATTAACACTTAAAACGCCTGCAAAAAACCATCTTTAAAAGCCTATGCTATTCTAGGGTAAAGGTCCTTATCTCCTGAGGGTTTTTGAAGAATTTTGATTTTGTTTATGAAAACCTCTCAGCCTCTGAAGCACATAAAAACATGAAATAAATTGAATTTAAAAGATAAGACTCTCAGTTTTTATTAAATTGCATCTAAAAATTTGATGAAATGAAAAATGAAATGAAATTTGACAACAATGCTGCATTACGCAGCAGCCGGCAGGAGACTTAATGTTGTGCTGCGTAGCATCAGGTATAAACAGTCTGCAGTGGTTCATAGTTATTTCTTACTAAAATATACTATTCAAGGAGTAAAATTACTTGAAGCCAGTAATATTTGATACATATGGGGGAAGGTTGTGTTATTTCTATGATGTAGTCACTCATAGAATTCAACATTTGTGTATTTTTAAGGAAAATACAATGGAATCAGTAGCCCCGCAGCTGGCAGTATGACATCCCCACCCATAGCCATACACCTTTACCTGTATTATAAACCTTCCATCATCTCTTTTGCAGGACCTTGTAAATCAGAGAGAATAAGTGCAGAGTTCTTCCATGACCCACCGATGGCCAGAGTGTCCTGGGAGGATCAAATAGGAGTGCTCTACTACAATGTCACAGCAGTGTCCAGCTCTGGGGCCGTCGTCGACTGTGTCTCTAGCACCTCTCCCTGTGAACTGACCACCCTCGAGCCCTCAGAAACCTATGACATTAGTATGGTTTCTTGTAATGAGGTCTGCTGCAGTGATCCCAGTAGCACAGTGGTGGTGAAAACATGTAATTGTCTAGACTTGTTTAAGTTGTATATATATATATATATATATATATATATATATATACATATACATATACATATATATATATATATATATATATATATATATACATATACATATACATATATACACATATACACACACACACACACACACACATTACAGGTGTTTATATAATTCCTTCTGTGAAAAGGGACAACTCTCAACAGGATCCTAACTGTAATGTGGTGTAGTGCCAGAAAAGTTGCCAGTGCACCTTTAAAGAAGACCTATTGGACTTTTGTCTGCTATGTAGTTATAATCTATGATACCCCTGAATCATTATGTTGTAATTTGGACAGTTTAAATTGCAATATTGATATGAAACAGCTTCATGAAAGAAACAAGCCTGCTGACTTCTGTGTTAAAAAAAACTGTAGTGTCCAAAGAGAGCAGGTGTCACTGTAAATGTCATCACAACCAAAGCAAAGCACGATAGCAAGTAGCATGTTTTAAACATAAAATACATAACTACAATACATTCTAAATTAGGGGCTTTCTAGTTTGTTGAGATGCCCCATGAGGTTTACCTATTCTTAATTTTATATTTTAATATGAACAAAACCTGTGATTTTTTCCAGGTCCCGCCAAGCCGACCATAACGTCTATAGAAAACAACGGTATTAACGGCCAGGACGTTACCGTGTTGGTGACCTGGACTAAGGAAGCTAGAGCTGTTTTATACAGGTTGAACGTACACGGATCTAATGGAGTACCTGGAGATCTGGGGTACACAACATCTTCACTCACAGGCACCATGACCGAAACAGTAACACTGCCGTGTGGACATATCTACACTTTCACCGTAGTCGCCATTGGTGAGGAATGCGACAGCCCTTCCAGCGACCCAGCGTCCCATCAAACAAGTAGGTACTAATTGACTTATTGTACCAGTCGCCTTAAAAGAATAACTGTATTTATTATTTAAGAGGTATTACAGATAACACTACAATTACATACATTACTGTTATTATATTTTTTATTTCGAAATCAAGCATGTTTGAACAGGTTTTGTCTTTAATATCACTGTTACGATATTTTATAGGGACTTGTTTAACAGTAAATATCAGCTCACCTGTTATAGTTCCAGCTAAATCAGATCTCTATGGGCAGATTGTGTTTAAAGATGCCCAGATTAAAGTCTAACTTGAGTAACAGAGCTTCAAACAGAGCAGTGGCACTAGTTTTTGTATTTTTTAGTACCTAGATATGCCCGACTTAACTTTTTTTGACAGGTTTTGGTGAATCTCTAATTTCTGCTTATAATTTGGTGGGATAATACCTGCTGTAAAAATAAGTGAAAATCTATCAAAAAGTTGACACAGTTTACACAAGAAAACACATTTTGCTGATACTTTAGATATGATTTCAACAAAAAAGAGGTGTTTTGTTATTTTATTTGCCAAATATAAATCTCTGTGTACATTAGTAGTAAAACATGGTTAGGTAGTAATTTGAAACCTAAGAAATGACCAAACTGGGAATTAAATTGTAAAACGTTTAGCAAAATCTTAAATACAAAGACCTTAACTGCGTTTCAGTCAAATGAGAAGTCTAACCTGTCATTATTTATGCTTCTCCTATCAGGCTCGTGTCCGGCTCAGGATGTGCAGAGCTACATCACCTGTGAAAACAACAACGGCGGGGTGAGCTGGGCCCCTGCTAACGGAGCGGAGTATTACATCGCCTTTGCGGTGGGTCTGCAGGGCGACTCTTTTGTCTGCACCACCAACGAAACCTTCTGTTTCTGGGACAATCTGCACTGTGGAGATTTGTACACAGTCTACGTCACTACCCATAACGATGTGTCCGACAGCAAGGAGAGCGCCAACACCACTATAAGAATGGGTCTGCATACCTTTATCCAATCAAACCCACTGTCACTGGTTTTCCTTTATTTACATTTAACAAATTGTCTCTCCTTTTCTCAGCATCGTGCATGCCTCAGAATCTCTCAGTTGATTTCAATTGCTCCATGAAGGTAGGTATTTGTTTGCATTGTGTTAAAAGTAGGGTTGTCAAACGATTAATTGTTTTCATCTCAATTAAAATCAGAAATTCCGTAGTTAATCACGATTAATCGCATATTGAAGTGCATGTTTAAAATTGTGTTATTTTGCATTTCATGACAGTTTTAAAGCCATAATGTAAAGCAATTCGTACCCATTTAGCAATCGGAAGTTTTTTAAAGTCAAATGAACCGTTCAAAAGTCCAGAAGCCCTGTGTTTCTCCATCACGGCGGTAAGTTTATTGAACACGGCACTCTGAAGTTCGAAAGCGAAACAGCAAAGGAGCTGCCTACGGATGTGTAAACGGACTGTAAGAACTCTAACCGCGAGTTTTAAAAAAATCATTGCGTGTTTAGAAGGGACAAAAGGCTGGCGAACTCTAATCGCGATGAAAAAAATATAGCGTTATGGATATAATAATGACTTTTTCTTTTGTTCGCTCACTTTGCATTTTGTAAATTGATAAAAACAATCATTATTTATATTTCTGAAAGCATTCTTTGTTTACAGCATTTTTCACACCTGTCTTACACTTTTGCACAGTACTATACATCTCACAGTACGATATTTATTGCAATATTTTGTGGAGGCCCACAAAACTGTGAATCTGCTACTTTTTCTCTAAAAATGCCTTCACAAGACTTAATCCAAAGAATGAAGACGTAAAAGGGCTTAGAACAGTTATTTCTTCATGTCGTCTGCACTGAAATGGAGCAAAGGATCATGGTCTATGTAGTTCCCTCTGTTTTTTTTTTTTTAGCTATTTCTGCATCAGAACTCTTCATTTAAGCAAAGAGACTTGGGATTCGATATATTGTGATGGTCCATGATATTATTGTGAGACCTGACGATATGATATCACCAGATTTCGGCTATTGTTACATCCCACAGTATATATTAAACTTAAAGGGAGACCAGCAGGTTATTGCACTATGCTACATTACAATTAAGATCTGTGGAAAGTCACCCGTATTCACCAGAAACGTTACGTAGAGCACCTTTAAGCCAAGTAAAGATACCTAACATTTTTACTTAACTAACTTTACTTAGCTTGACCAGTGCAAAGGTGTAACCTGTTTTATTCACTTTCAGGTGGGCCATCTCACTTGGGACGGTGTGGACACTGCAGACTACTACATCGCCATGGCAGAGAGCAACAGTGGGCACGTTATACAGCAAACCACCAATAACACATTTGCCTATTTCTCTGACTTCTTGTGTGGAGAGGAGTATTTCCTGTCTGTCCAGTCTGTAGATCCTTTCTGCACCAGCCGACCCAGCCCCACCGTCAAGCTCCAGTCAGGTACAAGTCGCCCTGTTGCTCGGTTTTATCGTCAACGTTCTGTAGGCCAATTATAGTTAAAACAGACGTGGAGTAGCTAAAATAAATATTGTCAAACATCACTTCCAGTGAAGGTGCATGGAGTTTGAAAACGCGTGCGTTTTCTGTTTGAGAGAAGAACTCAGCCAAAATATACAGGCCTTGTGTGTTAAACATGTGTGAAAGGATCGATTCTCCGTGTTTCCTGTCCCAGAGCCCTGTCCTCCCACGGGCGTGAGCAGCTCCATGAACTGTGTGGCAAACATCGCAGTGGTCTCCTGGAACATTTCAGCCGGAGCAGATTATTACACTGCCACAGTGACGTCAGAGGAGGGCACGTCCCATACCTGCTGGTCTGATAATGAGCAGTGTGGCATCCCCAACCTGCGTTGTGGACAGCTCTACTCCGTCAGCGTGGTGGCTTCCAACAAAGCCTGCAACTCAGACCCCAGCGAAAAGAGCTACCTTACATCAGGTGAGAGAGAAGGGAAAATGGTGATGATGACAATACACCATATCACAACTGGAACTAAACTGGGACTAAACATTGGCTAATCCCTTGGAGTATTTGCCTGAGCAGTGAGTCCCTTCTACATTCTGTTTAAATCCAGGCGGGCCTAGGACCAGAGTGTGAAAAACCTTCATCCAAATTTTAAACGATCCAATCACAGCTGCTAATTTGTATCACGCATTTCTAATTTTTCTTGTAAAAATTCTCATAACATTTCTCGTAACTAGGGATGGGCACGATTAATCAATAATTGATCATTAAGAATTTCGTCGATCACGTTCATTTTAATCGACAAACCGAATGTAGGTGTCTGTGCGTAACGTAGCGTACAGAGTCGAGGCTGCGTCTCACAGCACAAACACTGGAGTTGTGGCCTCACAGTCCCACGTCTCGGCTCTGGCTCCTTGGAGATCACTATATCCCTCAGAGTGCGTTTACCTGCACATCAGTGTCCCGGGTATGATCGGGTTTTTTGAGTATCCCAGTTTCACATGTTTACGCAGTATCTCCAACGCGACATACGCACAGGACAGACTCACCATCAGCAGTACATCCTCTGTCACAGAAAGAACACTCATATTCCATAGTCTTGTCCTTTAGCCCAACCAAAGCCGACCACATCATCGCACAAGGAAAGAGCGGCTTTTTTTTCGCTTTCTGTTTATGAAAATGAGCCATGCAGTTTTTTGTTTTTTTTTTACTTTATTGCCCATATAAAACTTTGCCGGCAATTCAAGCTTTACAAATCAGTGTAAGCACACAAGCACACCCAAAACAAAACAAAACAAAACAAACAGAACAAGACAAAGAGAACAGGGGGTCACCTTGTATCTCACATTCAGCCCCTGTGGGTTACATAAGATCGGAGTAAATGCAACATTGCGAGTCACATAGTATGTCTACCACCTCTAGTACAGTATTAGTACAAGTTCAGGCCTAATATGACTGGGGTCCATCTTCTTATAAACAGTGGTACTTTCAACTGTAGAATAGCAGTCATATTTTCCATTTATGTACTTGTTTGACTTTTTGTATCCATTGACTTTTTGTAGGGGCACAGGGCTGCATCCAATTAACAGTAACATCATTTTTTAGCAATCATCAGCAAAATGTGTAACATGTACCATTGGTCCTTAGAAAGCAAGTTATCAGGTACTTTCTCCAGAATAAAAATTAAAGGGTCCAGCGGGATATCAATCCCAAAAATGTTGTCTAATTCTTCTTTAATGTCTTTCCAATATGTCTGTATCACTGAACAGTCCCAGAATATGTGGGTATGATCCCCCACCATGCCACAGTTCCTCCAGCAGACATTGGGAGCACTGTTTTTAAACCTTGACACCTTAAGGGGTGTTCTAAAGATTCTCAGTTTCACCTTCACCAATCAAATTCTTTCCACATTTGACTTCCAATCCCTTTATGACTCGCAATACAGATATATTCCCAAGTGTCATCCTCTATAATTGTATTGAGTTCTAATTCCCATTCACTCTTAATATGAAAGGTGTTGTCTGATGTGTCTCAGACTTTTATATATATGTAATACCTGATGCTTTGTTGATATTAACCGTTGAAAAATATGTATAAAATATCTTTCCACATGTGTTGGATCTTTCTTAAGACCCTCCCAGTCCGTATGTCCAGTAAGGTAGTGTCGTATTTGTAAATATCTATACAAGTCATTTGGGGGCAAGCCAAATTTTTCTTGGAGTTGTGAAAATGATCATAGTGTATTGTTTTCAAACAACTGATTAACAGTAACCAGGCCTTTTTCCGCCCATTTTCTATATGTTAAGTCCGTCAAAGATGGAAGAAAATCGAGGCTTCCAAGAATGGGCAGTGCCCTTGACAAACTCACAGAGCCTTTTAATTGCTTCTGTACACTGTTCCAGACCCTTAATGTGTGTTTGACCCAAATATTGTTTATTTTTATCCTCCTCTGAGTCTGCTGACCAAGAAAAGGAAGAGTAGACGGTGATATCCCCGTTAGAGAATTCTGTTCAATAGATAACCATCCCGTTTCTTCATTTTTGGTCATCCATACCACTATTGCTCTAAGTTGGGCTGCCCAGTAATACATTTTAAGATTAGGTAGACCTAGGCCCCCTTTTTCTTTACTAGCCATCAGTGTTTTTAGGCGTACTCTTGGTCTTTTGTTTTGCCAGATAAATGATGACATGCGTTTCTCAAGAAGCTTTAGAGTTGATTGTGGAACATGAATTGGCAAAGATTGAAATAAGAATAAGAGACTAGGTAAAATATTCATTCTTACTGACTCTATTCAGCCAAAAAGGGACATAGGTAGCACATCCCATCTGCTCATGTCTTGATTTATATTTTTGACTAATTTGTTATAATTGGAGGGATAAAGCTGTGTTGGTTTTGGTGTCAGAATGACTCCTAGATATCTAAATCCCTGATTGGATCTCCTAAAGGTTACTAATCCATCTAATTGCTGGGGCCATTCACCACTTATCATCATTGCTTCTGATTTGTTGATATTAACCTTATATCCTGACACTTCACTATATTTATTTAAGGCATTTAGGAGTTCAGGCATAGAATCCATGGGACGTTCTATGAATAACAGAATGTCATCCGCAAATAGAGCTAATTTGTGTTGAATCATTCCCTCATCAGGAATGCCCAGTATGAGTGGGTTTGACCTTATTAATTCCGCCAGTGGCTCTATGCTTAGGGCAAATAAAGAAGGGGACAGAGAGTCTCCCTGACGTGTACCGCGTCCCAGTGGGAAAAAGTTAGAGCAATGACCATTAACTCTTACTCTAGACTTAGGGTTTTTATAGAATAGACTTATCCAGTTAATAAGTGTGTCATTAAAGCCCATACATCTAAGAGTCTGTTGTAGGAAAGACCAATCAACCCTATCAAATGCCTTCTCGGCATCTAAGCTTAGACGCATTGAAGGGGTGGTCCTCTTAGCTGCAATGGATTGCAGATTTAAAGCCCTCCTGACGTTGTCCACACCTTGTCGGTTGTTAATAAAACCAGTTTGGTCCGGTTTTACTAATTTATGTATAATTTTTTTATTTTCTTTTTGCTATTATTGAAGTAAGAATTTTGAGATCGACGCAGAGGAGACTACTTGGCCTATAGGATGTACATTGGGTTGGGTCTTTGTTTTCTTTATGTATGACACTTATAATTGCTTCTGACCATGATCCAGGAAGTTCTCCCTTCTCTAGTGCAAAGTTGTAAACCTTGCACAGTATTGGGGTCAGTTCATCTATAAATGCGTTGTAATATTCTCCGGGAAAACCATCGGTTCCTGGAGATTAGTTGTTTTTAAGTTTTAAAATATTATCTCTGATTTCTTTCTCAGTAATTGGTAGTGACACCATATCCGCCTCTTCTGGTGTCAGTTTCGCCATTTTGATGGATCTAAAAAAGGAATCCATCTTGTCCATTTTATGTGTATCTACTTGTTCTTCATATAATTTTCTGTAGTATGTGGCAAAGGCCTCTGCAATGTCTGTGGGTTGTGTTAGAATTTTATCACTATCTGGGCTCTTGATTTTATGAACTGTCCTGTTACTCTGTTCCTTCCGGAGTTGAAACGCCAATAGACGGCTTGCTTTGTTGCCCATTTCATAATATTTTCTATTTATGAATCTTAAAGCTCCCTCTGTTTTGTAAGTTAGTAAGTCATCCAGTTTTTTCCTGGTCTCTTTCAGTTCATGCAATGCTTCTTTTTTCCTAGATTGTTGATGTTCTGTTTCTAATTGCTTGATTTTTTTCTCTAGGTCATTCTGCTGACTTAACCTTTGCTTTTTCAATCTAGAGGAGATGGCAATAATACAGCCCCTCATCACAGCCTTAGACCCCTCCCACAGGGTTATTGGGGAGATGGTGTCATCTTCATTTGTTTTAAAGTAATCTATTAATTCCTTATGTATTTCTTGTTTAATCAAATCATTACTTAACAGTGAAACATTAAGTCTCCAGTACTTAAATGCTTTTGTTGGCCCTACATTTATCTTTAAGGTGACTGGGGCATGGTCTGATACGGTAATTGGCTCTATATTACATTCAGTGGCCCTATAAAGATCAGGTCCTGATATTAGCAGCATATCCAACCTAGAGTAGCTGCCATGAACCTGTGACATAAAGGTAAAGTCCCTTCTCTTTGGGGTGTAAGCGCCGCCATACGTCTACCAAACCAAGTTCTCTCATCATTGCATGTAATGTAGAAGACTTTCTGGATACTAAGCCCACTTCTGCAGGTAACCTGTCTATATTTTGTCTAAGCACACAATTGAAATCCCCTCCTATTAACCCTATCCCTTCCATTGTGTCTGCCAATAAAGTTGCTATGCTTTGAAAAAAATAGCACTGTCTTCGTTTGGGGCATATAGATTGAGCAGCGTTACTTTTGTGCCATTAATCTCCCCCTTTACAAGGACATGTCTACCATTTTGATCACTAACTGTTTCTGTATGATTGAAGTATGCTGATTTATTAAAGAGAATGGTCACACCTCGCCTTCTCCCATTTTCAAAAGAACTGAATACCTGATCCACCCATTCTCTTTTAAGTTTTAAATGCTCTTTTGCTGATAAATGAGTTTCCTGGAGCATGGCTATAGAGCATTGTAATTTTTTTAGTTGGCTTAATATTTTTTTTCCTTTTAATTGGACTGCCTAATCCCTTTACATTATAACTAATGCGGTTTAGACTGTTCATACCCTTTCTTGTGTCTTCTTATAGCCCATCACTCAATCTTGACATTTTGACATACTTGGTAACATAATACTTATATCAGTAACCCCACTAATGATAGTTTCAAAGTGACCATAACAAGCAAAACATAACGCAGAACATCTAACATGAACATTAAGCTTCCAAATACCCAAATGGTCTGCTATGGGCCTACGCAAAAAAAACCAGAACAATGGCCTCTAAGCAAAGCAGACCACCTCCCGATATAGCCTGGGCAGAGGATGGTGACAATTCCTCCGTGGGATTCACACAAAGTGTCTTAGCTGCTGTCGTCCAGTTTGTGGAACAGTTGCTGCTCAGTATGCACATACTCACAGTTCCGCTGATCTCCGTCCATTAAGGAAAATAAAGGGGGGGAAATACTAACGTTTGATATATCCTCAGAAAAAAAAAAAAAGTCTCGGCATTGACATCACTTCTTAATCATAGCGGGCCAACTCGTCCACAGAGGGCATCCCTCCTGCTGCTCCTTCTTCACGTCTCTCGCCCACGACATTCCACCTGTAGCTAGGCATCTCGTCCTCCATCTGTGTTTTTTCATCGACCTTTGGATACTCAGCCAGGATTGGGAGAGCCTCCTTGAGCGTAGGGTAGATCTGATCGCCTTTTTCCGTAGTCAGTTTCAGTTGCGCTGGGTAAAGGCATTTGGATTTCACGTTCTTGTCTTTTAGTTGTTTGATGGTCTCTCGCACTCGTGCTCTCTTCCTTTGCAATTCCGGAGAGTAGTCATGGTCAAAGTATATTTGTTTATCTTTGTACATTAATTTTTGGCTCCATGCTTGTCGAAGAATTTTGTCTTTGACTGAGTAATCCACAAATCTGACGATCAAAGATCTCGGAGTAGCATTGGGGTCTTTCAGTTTGGACGCCAGGGAGCGATGTGCTCTTTCTATTTCCATGTTTACATCTGGCATTGGTTTAAGAACAGATTGGATCATCTCCACGACAAATTTCTTAACATCTTTCCCCTCACTGCCCTCCGGCACCCGATAGATTCTCAGATTGTTGTGTCTTGTTCTGTTTTGCAAGTCTTCACATCTAGCTGTTAAATCTCTCTCTCGGCGTAACAAATAACGTATGGCCCTCTCATATCTTCTGCCATCGTCTTCCGTGGCACTTATGCGATCCTCCGCCTCTTGGGTTCTTTTCTCTAATTTGGTCATTTCCCCTTTCAAATCTTCCATTGACGTTTCCAACTTCTTAAGGGACATTTTGGTCTGATTATGCCCTTCCCGGTTTTCTGACCTTAGCCTTTCGAGCTTGGCTAATATTTTGGCTTCTGGGCTAGCAGCCTCCTGTTGATTTGGCTTCAAATTATCGTTTTTCTCTTTCGAAGCATCTGGTTTCATTGCAGGTCTGCCTCTAGAGGATGTTGCCATTGTCAGTTCTTGATGTAATGCCAAGTTTAAAGTTTAGTTAGGTTATTTGCTATGTAGTTGGACGGAGCTCGACTTCTAAGTTGCTGTTCAGCACATGATGTCACCGGAAGCCTATGAGCCATGCAGTTTTAAGTTTCGTTTCTGTGAGACGTAAACAAATGTGCCAAAGCTGCATTAAACACATTCTAATCTCAAAATGATGTGGCTCTATAGTGATTATGGTTTATATGTTGTAAAGTTGAGTTTATTTATGCAGATTAGTAATAGTAATAATTGTGATGATAATTTAAAAATTAAATGTTAATGATTAATCGAAAATCGATCATTAGACAAGACAATTTAATCGAATGCCCATCCCTACTCGTAACATCATCAAATTTTGTGATTCTGGCATGGTTTTAATTAGCCTAATAAACACTAAAATAACTTATTTTATGAAAAGCAATGTGACAAATGGGTTTGAAAAAATGGGCTAAGATAAATAAAGCGCATTCGATTCTTTAACTGCTTGTCTCAGCGGATCTGTTATTGCTTGGTAGGGCCTTAAACATATCCATGTAGCAGTCACAGTATCCATATCCATCCATCCATCCATCCATCCATCTTCTCCCGCTTAATCTGGCTGGGTCGCGGGGGCAGCTTGCTGCCCAATACTCATAGCACCTGACCCCCCCTATGAACCCCTCTGCAGGTGGTGAGCCCACAGGAGGGGTTCAGTCACAGTAAATATATATAAAAAATATAAAAATATGGATTGTGTCAATTTCCGACTGCATTTGTTCATTCCCAGTCTTCAGCTCCTCCATCCTCTGCACTTTTAACCTATAATCTTGCTTCTTCAGCCTTAAAACATTATATTTGTGGTTTACATCCCACAAATGTTCTTTCCATTGTGCATTTTCGAGTGTCAGGGATTTTCTTGGACCAGCACATGTCTCATACAATTTTCGAATAAATCTTTTGTCCCGTAGTTGCTGACTTCAAGTGGACATTTTGTGCCTGTGTGTTGTGTCTTTAGACAGTTGTGAAATTAATTGGTCAAACTCCACTTTCAAAATACCGTTCTGGTCTCTCAATGCTTGCAAGTTGTCTTCCAGTTTTCTCATTTCTTGCTGAATTGACTCTAGATAAATGCCTTTATCCTGCAGCTTTATACACCTGTCATGAAGTGCCTTATTTTCTGCACGGATGTGATCACTTTCAGTTTTAAAGTGAAGACACTGCTCCTTCTTGTGCTTGTTTTGAGACCGTGATGTAGCTCTTGCAAAATGCGGGTTTGGCTCCTCAACATGTCAGTGTCCTTTCCAAGTTACTTAGTTTGTTCATTTATCTTGTCAGTTTGAACAATGTCGGCTTCTAAGTCCACACATATAAAGAAAAATAATTCTCCATGAAACGTTAACAGAAGTTTGTATGTGGGGAAAGGGTGTACATTTTTTGTAAATATTTATTATTATTTGTTTTGTATATATTCAGTTAAAATAAATGTATCTAGTTTCAATAGTAGTTTAGTATTGACAGTACCTGACCAAATGAACCTCGATCCTTGCAGTGCCGTGTGTTCCCACTAATGTCCACGTGTCGATGGACTGCAGCAAGAACCAGGCAAACGTGTCCTGGGATGCCAGCCACGGGGCGTACTCGTACAAAGTGACGGCTCAGGGCACCAATGGCACCTCCTCTTTCTGCGAGACGACTGCGTTGTCTTGCGTTCTGGTGGATCTGCAGTGTGGACAGGCCTACAGCGTCCTCGTGGTGGCTGAAGATGACATCTGCTCCAGTCTGCCCAGCCCGGCCACTCTGTTCGACTCAGGTACTTTGATTAACCTCATTATAACTCTTTATTTGCAGCAGTGGTGGAACGTAATGAAGTAAAAGTAGTAAAGTACTGTACTTAAGTATACATTTTAAGTATCTGTACTTTACTTAAGTACATTTTAAAGAGGACATTTGAGAGCACCTACCTTCTACTCCACTACATTTCTGAACAAGACTGAAAAGTAAAAGTATTTTATTAATGTTTGAGACCTGCTGAAAAGTATTTGTTTGTGTACTCATTTAAGTAACAAAATTGAGTACTTTTTCCACTGATCAGTTGTCATTCATTCAACCTCCCTCTTGTTGTCCTCAGTCCCGTGCACTCCGGAGATGGGCTCTGTGGTGATGGACTGTGTCACGGACAGTTTCATAGTTGATTGGATGTTCTCAGAGGGAGCAGTGAACTACACAGCCACTGCCCTTGGCTCACACCCTATGGACCCGCCACAGGCGATGTTATTGAAGTGTAGCTCCAATAACACCAACTGTGAGCTGGACGTTCTGCAGTGTGGTTACAGCTACTCCGTGAATGTGCAGGCTGAGAACGCCTTCTGCAAAAGCCCCTTCAGCAACTCTGTGCAGGCCGAGTCAGGTCAGTATTAACACTATGGGATGTCTTATTACTAGAAATATCAAAGCAAAGACCACAAATGTATGTTAAGTTAAAGCTCCTATTTTACACCAAACTGACTCCTGTGACCTTTAAGCCATGTTAAAATGTTGTTACCTCCTCAAAAACATGGAGTTGTGTTTTGTTTCTTTCACACATGTTTGAGTAACCCTTCATTATTGGGCTGTCTGCATCCCCAAAGCCCAAAATGCTCTGCTCCACCTTGTGATGTCACGTAGTGGTAGTTTTCAAGTCAGCAGTTACCTTTTACCTTTAGTTCAGTAGAGATAGGCAACTCCAAGGCTGCAATTATCCAAATGATTCTAGTGTATAGAGTTTAAAAAGACAGTGGAGCACTTCCTGTATTGCCACGTGACATCACAAAGTGTAACAGAGTTTTTGTTTACCGTTTGAGAAAGAACTCCGCCTAAATATGCAGGGTTTGAGTGTTAAACTTGTGTGAATGAAACAAAACACAACTCCAGGTATGTTTTTGATGAGGAAACAGTGTTATAACATTTAAAGCCACAGTATGTAACGCAAATGAAATTGTAAGTCCACGAATAACATTTAAATTAACTCGGTTCTTCTTGTGTTTCCTTTGCTCCTCCAGCCCCGTGTCCTCCTCTGGGTGTGACCTCTTCTCTGAACTGTTCCACAAACTACATCACCGTGAACTGGCAGCAGGTCCCAGGTCTGGAGTATTTTGTGGAGGCGTTGGGGGTGGAGGAAAGTGAAGCCTACTGCGTCTCCTCCTCTGACTCCTGTGTGCTGGAGGGTCTAGAGTGTGGCTTCACCTACAACATCAGTGTCACAGCTTTCAATGGCGGCTGCAATGTGTCCAGCCCGGTCATCCAGCAGCATACAGGTAATCTTTGAGCTATTATTAAATTCATTCTATGTGTAAAATACATTTAGTTTTTGTCATTATCATATTTTTGCTGATTAAAAAGAAGTAACAATAATGATTAAAGTGGATATTTTTAGTGATGCACCGATACCGATACTGGTATCGGCCCGATACTTCCATAATATACTCGTTCTTGTACTCATAAAAGTTAAACATTTGCCGATAACACACACCGATACCACTGTTACGCGATACATTATGCAGTATCCCGGTTTCAGTATCCCGAATAAGCCAGTATCCCGGTTATGGAAACCAGAGCAACATAAATAAAACGACTGTAGCGACATCAGTGAAAGAGCTGCTGCACTCGTCTGATCTCATGAACCATCTCCAACGCGACATACGCACAGAACAGACTCACCATCAGCAGAACATCCCTGTGTCACAGAGAGAACACTCATATTCCACTGAGTCGTGTCCTTTAGGCCAATAGACGCTGACCACATCAGCGCTTATATTGTATGCAAATGAGCCATGCAGTTTTAAATTTTGTTTCTGTAAAATGTAAATAAATGTGCGCAAAGCTGCATTAAACACATTATAATTAAGATTCAGAAAGTTTATTGTCAGATTTTCATATTCACATATTCTCAATCAAGGCTAAATTAAATATTAATAAAATGAAAGAAAAGCTCAAAGTTCTTCATAGGGAGATAGTGTGTAGAGAGAGAATATGTTTTGTTTGTATTTTTTTCCGGGTTTATTATTGTTGTATTGTATTGTTCTTGGTAAAGTATCGGTATCGCCAAGTACAGAAATGATTGTACTCATACTCATATTGGCTTTCAAAAAAGTGGTATCGGTGCATTCCTAGATATTTCTGTTCAGTTCAGTTGCAATAGAGGATTATGGATGTTTTTATTTCAAGGAAACATGCAAAAACACGTGTCCTTACTGTGAGCGAGCTTGCATCTCCACAAACCTGACTCTTATTTTGGCTGGAGGAAAACTTCTTCCTGCTTGTTTCCTTGGAAATGTTGTTCCTTTGGCTCTAATCTTCCACAGTATGACATAAAACTTCTCGACAAAGAATGTTCCAAAGTGTGGTTTTGACTTTCTATTTCCATGGACTCAAGCAGCTGACTTTCCACCTCCAGAAAGTTACACACTCTCACTTTAATTAAGGGGTCAGTGGTTAGGAGTTGTGGTATTATTCGAGTAGTTACTAAGCCTGAATAATGCATTAGGAATTAAGTTTTTCTTTATGCTTTATTGTGACTACTTATGGCGTACACTTTGAAATACATTTTTGTATTTTTATTTTTATTTTTGTATTTTTTATACATTGTGTAACTTTTCTGGTGGAGGGTCTATCAAATGCTTTTCTGCATGGACACCTTATTGCTTTGTCTGGAATGTTTCATTGTATGGTACTAAACCTTTCTGTCTTCATGGAGACCAAACTAGACCAAGTTAGAGGTTGAATCTGTGGAGAGGCGACCTCACTCAGGCAGAATTTCTGTTTTTCTACGTATTTTTCAGCTTGTTATTTAATAAATGTAAGGTAGAGCTGTTTAATATCATACCGAGCTGTGACAAATCCATAGAAACAAGCATGTGACAGACGCCCATCTAAAAAAGTTACATAGTGCACCGTTAAACTGTCCTGTTGATGTGTTTTGTAGTACCCTGCGTCCCAGAAAACATCCGGACTGACTTTGACTGCGATAACAACGACGTGCAGGTGACATGGGAGACCACTAGGGGCGCCTTCTCCTACAGGGCAGTGGCTCAGAGTTCGGGTGGATTCCCTGAGGTCTGTGACACCCGGGACACCTGGTGCACCTTTCATCTCCCCTGTGACATGATCTACACTGTCACTGTGGTGGCCTCGGACGACGAGTGCAGCAGCCACGCCAGCGCCCCAGTGGAGATATACACAGGTAACGTTTAAACAAGCTCACGTTGGGGCTAATCTGCATGTGTGGCTAAGGCCGATTGTTCAGCAGTTACCATCATCACACAATGCACGCATTAGCCGACACTGCTAAAAAATAGTTTTAAGATCAGACGTCCCCATTTACCCGGGACAGTCCCAGTTTTGAGCCCTGTGTCCCCTGTCCCAGCAGATTTATCCAAAACTAGTGATTTGTCCCAGTTTTGTCCAAGAAATGTCGCAGGTGTCCCTGTTTTTGACCAATCTGATCCCTGCCAACAGTAAAGAGAGGCATACATTGTCATTTGTTTAGGTAAAATACAGAAAAACTGCTTAAATATCACCAAGACACAAAGAAAATATGACTATACTGACTCACACGTTAGTCATGAATGGACCAAGTGCAGAACAATTTTCCTTAATTCCACACAAGTTTAACAATTTTATTTTTGATTTTGAAAACCTGGTCAGCCTATTTAAGATCTAAGTCTGAAAATGCAAATACATATTTAAAAAAAGGATTTAAACGTATTTTCTCATTTTGTACTAAAGCGTTCACGGTCTGGTTTAAGTGTTTGATTTTCAACAAAAAGATGAGAGTGACAAACTGTTGTTACATTTTAATCTGGGCTTTAATTTAACACGATCCAACTAAAAAGAACTTCAACAGATGAGCTGATTTGTCCTGTTAAACAAGTCCCTCTAAAATAACATTACAGTCAGAACCTGAGTAGCATTATCCAACAGTTTTTCAGTTAGTCACGCTCATCTTTTTGTTGAAAATCACTGAAAAACACCTAAATGAACGCCCGTATACATCGCAGGCTGCTGAACATGTGCTGTTTAAATCCATTTTGTGTTTTTCTTGAATTATCAGATCTTTTTCACTATACTATATACTATACAGTTGTGCTCATAAGTTTACATCCCCTGGCAGAATTTATGATTTCTTGGTCCAGAAGCTGCACATGGGACGTACTTGGATATTCCAACATGATAATGATCCAAAACACAAAGGCAAGTCTTTTATTCCTATTGACTCAGTATTCGTTTGTTTCTTCGTGTGCCTGTCCACAGGTCCGTGTGAGCCTCAGGGCGTGGTGGCAGACCTGTTTTGCCAAAATGACACTGGGGTGGTGTCCTGGGAGCACGGAGATGGGGTGACTTCATACTCTGTGCGTGGATACGGCCCTGACGGTCACTCGGTCTCATGCAACACCCAGGGAACCAGCTGCCAGTTACCCAACATGCACTGCGGCCAGACGTACGACGTGACAGTCACAGCCAATGACGGGCGCTGTAATAACAGTCAGACTCATGTCAACCTCAGCTCAGGTAAGAGCTCATCTGTTTCCCTCAGAATTACATTAAATATTTATTATAGCCCTGTCATAATTACATATTTACACAGTTTATGTTAACATCTTTATGCTACTGACACAATAACCCTGAAGCAGGATAATTCCAGTAAACTCTTTTCTAAATTACCAAATAAAAATAAGACACAACATACAATAAATAAATAGCAGAATTAAACCTTTACATCCATAGTCACTGATAAACCACTGACTTTTTTTGACTATTAAAGATTAAATATACAAATGTTTCACGATGTGTGCAAAGAAAAGAATCACACAGTAGATTTTGAGCCTCTAAAAATGTTAAAAGCCCCAAAATTGTTTTATCCTGATTTATTGAAAAGAGATGGCTCAGTTTAAACTTCAAGACTTGTAAAAATAAATATGTCAAATATTTTCCTCCAGAATCTGAACTCAAACCCAAACCAGCTTTTACTGACAGAGGACAGACTATAAACCTCCCAGTTAAAAAGACCCAATCTGATCATAGTTTGAAGCACACAGTTCGGTTAATTACTAGGGGTGTAACCAAGTCTCACATGTCTGACTTGATATCGTCACAGTATGAACCTCACTGTACGATATTTATTGCGATATCGTGGGAAAGCTCACGATATTACGATATTCTACATAATAACAAGACTGACATTATAAAATGCTTTGACCAGTCATTTGGTACATTTATTGTCATTAGGGATGTGACGATATCCAAATCTCTCTGTACGATATTTTCACCATTTACATCTCACAGTACAATATTTATTGCAATATAAAACTGTGAATCTGCTACTTTTTCCTCTAAAAATACCTTCACAAGACTTAATCTAAAGAATGAAGATGTAAAAGCGCTTAGAACAGTTATTTCTTCATGTCGTCTGCACTGAAATGGATCAAAGGATCATGGTCTATGTAGTTCCCTCTGGTTTTATTAGCTATTTCTGCATCAGAACTGTTCATTTAAGCAAAGAGACTTGTGATTCGATATATTGTGATGGTCCACGATATTATTGTGAGACCTTTGACGATACGATATCACCATATTTCGGTTATTGTTACATCCCTGTTACTTACACAAATTTAGTCACTTACATTTGCCTTTTTTAATGCATGTATAAATTGGTTTCAGAATCATTGTTTGTTTGTATTTTCTTCAGCATCTTCAAAATGTCTTATCGTGACAGGCCTAAAGACAATTTTCCTGAACGTAGGAAAAGATACATGTAAGATTCCTTTAATATGTTTTTGCGTTATGTTTTCCCTCTAGTCCCTTGCAGTCCTACAAACGTGGGCGTGTCTCTGCAGTGTTACTCTCAAAAAGTAGCGGTGACATGGGAGCCGGCCAGTGGAGCCCTCTCCTACAACGCCGTGGCCGTGTCCGCAGATGGCTCCCACACCTCCACCTGCACCAACAACGAGACTCACTGTGACCTGGGAGACCTGCTGTGTGGGACTGTGTACAGTGTGACCGTGGTGGGCTTGGACGAAACCTGCTCCAGTGTACTGAGTGCAGCTGCCACAGTGCAAACAGGTGCGTCTAGAGCTGGGTGATCTCCATTTTCAAGCCAATCTTCTTTCAAAACATGGACATTCCATATTTTCCGGACTATAGAGCGCACCGGTAAATAAGCCGCATCCACTCATTAAAAAAAAAAAAAATTAAGAAAAAAGTCATACAAGCCGCAACTGGGCTATAAGCCGCTGATATCTATGTTGAAAAATTTTATATTTACTGCATATACAGAACGATTTTGTACTGTAAATGTACATTTATGTACCTGAACAGATTCTTTCTGAAGAGTGCCTTTTAACACGGCAGTAACTGTGCTGATTAAAACGAGGTCAAAACATAAAAGAACCGGTAATTGATTTACCTTCATTTCTCCTGTGCAGTGAAACCACAAGTCACTTTAATCATCTCCGCTGAAATTGACTCCGAGCAGCACGGCGGACACAATTTTCAGCCCCGCTCCCACCCTCTGCCACGTCGTGTGGTCGCGCTCCCGCCCACGCCTGCAATAAGCTTTCAGAATGTTCTTTCAAATGCTCTTATTACATCCATGGTCCCGCGCTGCGCTGTTTTGTGTTGGTCCCGCTGGTCCCGCTGGTGCAGGGCTCTACAGCGGTTTCCTTCCTGGAGTTTCCTCCTTCGTGTGCTTTTCATGATGAAGGGGTGAGGATTTGAAAATAATGACCAGTTAGTAATTTGTCGTGCGTGTTATATCTGCTAAATAAAAAGTAGCATATTCTTCTTAGCATTCATTTTCCGTCTATCTTGTTTTTGAAATTCCGGCTAGAGCGCCACTAGTGGTGGAAAAAAGTCCACATTAGCCGTTCCGTACTAAAAGCCGCATGGTTCAAAGCCTGGGAAAAAAGTAGCGGCTTATAGTCCGGCAAATACGGTAAGCATAAAGAGCAGGGTGTCAGGATCACTATGGTTTTTATTTCGTGCTGATAGAACCAATAATCCCAGAGAAATTCACATTTAAAGTTTGGGATGAGTTTGTACAAAACCTAAATGCGGCCAATCCAATCCAACTTTTTTTGTATAACATATTTTACTAACACAAAGTCTCCAAAGTACTGCACAGACGAGGCACAATATAAATTAACACTTAACAATTTACAATTAAAGTAAAGTAGTGCTGCCGCGATTATTCGACGTTGTCGACGTAATCGATTATGAAAATGAGTCGACTACAATTTTTTTGGTCGAATATTCGCCTTTATTTATTTTTGGTCTCAAACGGCTCGTCCAGAGACCTTTTGCTTGCCTGAGATCAGGTATTTCCCCTCCACACCACTAGTCGTACTACACTCGAGGCCGACACCGGTGCGGCAGGCAGCGGCTACACCCGAGGCGGACACCGGCGCAGCTAACAGCGGCTACACCCGAGGCGGACACCGGCGCAGCTAACAGCGGCTACACCCGAGGCGGACACCGGCGCGCTAACAGCGGCTACACCCGAAGCGGACACACGGTGCGCTGGCAGCAACTGCGCCCGAGGCCGACACCGTGCTGCTGACAGCGGCTACATCCGGGGTTGACGCCGAGGTGGCTAACCTCGGCTTCACCAAAGGCTAACAGCAGTGGTAAATAATGGCACCGCCAAAGAAAACAAACTTGAGGAAGTATTTGCCGTGCGCACTCTGCTGGCTGGTCTCTCTCTTTCTCGACCACGACCACGATGCATGAGGTATTGAGCATACCGTTGCATATGCTGCTCGTGCAAACTCGTTAAATTGTGTGTGCATATCGTTGTTCAACATTGTTGAATGAGCACACACAACAGACATAACAGCAATAACCTTTGCAACTCGCACGCACAGCACACACAAGGTAAAATCTAACACACACACTTGTGTGTGTTAGAACCGCTTTTTTTTTTAATTAGTCGTTTAGATTAGTCGACTAATCGAAAAATTAGTCGAGAGATTAATCGTTAGAAAATTAGTCGTTAGTGGCAGCACTAAAGTAAAGCATAAAATAAATAAATAAGCCAGTCAATAAAAACCAAAAAAAAAGAATAAAATGAGCAAATAAAATCAATAAAAGAGAGTCCATTCTCACAATTCACACAATGCTCATGCCGTTTTAAAAGCCAGTGCGTAAAAGTGTGTTTTTAAGCAAAAAAAAAAAGAAGCTTGGGGCCAACCATAGAAAAGGCCCGATCACCCCAGGGTCAGCCCGGCTTTTGAGTCTCGTTTCTGGGATGGTAAGTTGGAGCTGCCTTCCAGATCCCAGAGCGCGCGAAGGAGTGTAGGGAACAATGAGATGTAAGGCAGCGTCCTCCAGCATTCTGACCAGAACTGAAGAAGCAGCTTGGATGAGTGCCAAAATATATTCAGCTAAATAAACTTTTGTGCAGTTGACAAATTCAATCCTCTCCTAAACGAATACGGAGCGCCTCTTCAGCATCACGCACTCTTACTGCCACACGACTTGCTGTAGACGCTCGCTTAAAGTTGAACTCCGGCACGTTTGAAGCTAAAGTCCGTTGCTAGAGAAGGTCGAATTCTGTCAGAAGCCAAAAAAACGGCACAGATCAGTGTTTCCTCGGCGGAGATCTCACTGTGGCAGTGAGTCTGTCAAGGCAACAAACTAGTGTAGTGATGGGGACAAGTTCTTAAGTAGTAGTAGTAGCCTTTATTTGTCAATTCCAAATGTACAAGACATACAAAGCAATCGAAATTGGACCTGTCACCCCGTCCGTACATTACAACATACAAAGGGAACAATATTACATGGGGAAGACAACACGGACCGGACAGGAAGGCAGGTAGCAGATAGAAATAAACAAAAAACAGCATCACATGAGGACAGGGGGAGGGGAAAAAAAAGAGGACCGCCCCAGAACAGGATATCGTTTGGAGTGAGTACACAAAATAAAAAAACCTCCGAGCATCAGCAACATAGTCAAAACACAGCACAGACATTCCACAGGACCAGGACAGGGTAAGGGAGGGGTGTGGAGGAGGCCCAACGTAGGCAGGCAGCCATCCGGATCCTGCAGCCATGAGCGGCGCTGGATGCACTAGACCCGCCCACCCGGTCGGGGGTACGAAGCTGCGAGGGGGTTGGGAAGGGGCCAGGCTTCCTCCGCTGTATTCTCAGGGCGATTTGACACCAGCCCGGCCTTGGTCGTGACCAGTGCTGACTTGGGGAGGCCAAAAAGTTGGGTTGTTTTGGTTTCTTAACTTCCACGTAAAACGGCAATTTGCTTCACACAGAAGAAGCTTAACACCACTTTAACCCATCTTACAACAGCCACGAGTCTAACAAACAAAACGCTCTGCCTGGTTCACTCATTAGTGTCTGGAAACGTTAGAAAACAACTTTATAAGCAACTTTTTAATCATCGCGATCTAAAAGCTGGAACAATTTTGCAAATCTTGGCACAGCCCCAGGTACGACTCAGGGCTTATAGAAGGACTCGATGACTTGAATTTGAAACTAGAAATGGGTCGATATAGATTCAGCTGATACCGGAGTAATAGTAGCTCAGTTGATACAGCGTTTGTCCCCTGATCTGAAAGTTGGTGGTTTGAATCCCGCTCTCGACATAAACAAAAACATTAGGAGGTCTCAGGTTGGCGGTATGATTCCAACACAGATAAATACTGCTGTTGTCTTCTTTCCTTGAGGTAGAGTGCCTTAAAGGTGGAAAAGTGACCATTTACCATACCTAAATTAATGTTTTTGAAGAGGCAACAAAATTCTAACATAGCTTAAAGCTCAATTCGGCATAATATGGGACTTTTAAGAGTTTTCACCCATGTTAGAATTGTTTTCCCTTCTCATTTACTCACTCAAAGTTGTATTTGTTAGTTGCAGCCCTGGTCATATTAAAACCAAAACAAAAGCATCTCTCCTTCTTGTTTCTCACCGGTTCCTGTCTCTTCCTCAGCCCCCTGCCCTCCTCAGAACGTGGAGATTACTGAGGATTGTGGCGCTGGCTCCATGACGGTGTCCTGGTCGGCGAACCCTGACGCTCAGTACTTCCTCGTGAACGGCATCAGCTCCAGTGGAAGAGTGCTGGACTGCAACACCACCTCCACCTCGTGCTCCTTCAGCGCTCTCCCCTGTGGTCAAAACTATAACTTCCTTGTGATCGCTATCAGGGGAGATTGCCCCAGTGTTCCCAGCGACCAAGCGGTTACAAGCTCAGGTGAGCAAAAAACGGCGCAAATGTGACACGTGACATTAGAATAGGCAAGGTAAGTTTATCCTTATAGCACAGTAAGTAATTCAAAGTGCTTTACAGAATAAGAAAGACATTAAAATCTCAATGCAAACAAATGAAAACATAAATAATCGTCATAAAAATAGCATTAAGAGTGCAGAATAAAACATACACAGCTAAACAGAACTACTTTAGATTTAGTCTTGTAGTGAAATATTTAACTTACCAAAAACTCAAATTAGGCACACAAAAAAAAGCCGAGCCAAACTGGAGTAACTTAACCAAACTGAACAGAACTAACCCAAGCAGACAAAGGAAAAGGGGAGTTTAAATACAGGAGGACAAACTAAAACTGGTTGCAAGAGGGAGAAATTACACTAAAGGATAAACTAAAACGAACGTAATCAAAGCAACAATGAGGCAAATAATTATGATACAGAAAATAAAAACAGTCCCAACAAACTTGTGTCTTCCTCATTGGTCCCTCGTCTCGCAACTCAAAAAGAAAGATAAGCGTAAGTAAACAATTCAGACTTGTATTAAATAAAATGTCTGAAAATATAAGTCTAAAGGAATTAAATTAAAAGAACTTTGGGCTTTTCCTTTCATTTTATTAATCTTTAATTCAGAAGCTTGAGAATTAATTAAAATTTTTCACATGTTCATATAGAAATTTGACAAACCTTTGAATTTGAAATGAAACTGTGTGTTGTAATCAACTTATGAAAATAAATAAATATAAATAAAATAATCCACCACAAGTATACAGTTATATTTACGTGTAGTTCAGATGACAGGTTTTCATGTTTTTCTAATTTTTGCTCGGTTTGGTGGGATACTACTCAAGGTAAATATCAATTGTAGCTCTATTCACGGTGGGTTAAAGGGGAACATTGGCACGTTTGAAGCTAAAGTCCATTTCTAGAGGAGGTTGAATTCTGTCAGAAGCCAAAAAACAGCACAGATCAGCGTTTCCTCGGTGGAGATCTCACTGTGGCAGTGAGTCTGTCAAGACAACAAACTCGTGTAGTGACGGGGGCAAGTTCTTAACTTCCACGTAAAACACCAATTTGCTTCACCCTGAAGAAGCTTAACACCACTTTAACCCATCTTACAACAGCCACGAGTCTAACAAACAAAACGCTCTGCCTGGTTCACTCATTAGTGTCTGGAAACGTTATAAAACATCTTTATAAGCAGCCTTAGACGTTTGTTGATTTCCCACTGCACATGTGAAAGCCCAAAAGACTCGATTGTCGACTCCAGCAGCGGGAAGAGGCTCAAGCCGCCAGAAGCAACAAGTGAGGATGAACTAACGGTGAAGAACAATAGAAACTGAAAGTTCTTGAAAGAAAATGATTTGGGAATGTATTTTGTAGCATTTTTCAAAAATATAATTCACTCGTAAATGGGATTAGAAATGACATCGGCGATTGAGTCTTTTGGGCTTTCACATGTGCAGTGGGAAGTCAACAAAGGTCTAATGCTGCTTATAAAGTTGTTTTATAACGTTTCCAGACACTAATGAGTGAACCAGGCAGAGCGTTTTGTTTGTTAGACTCGTGGCTGTTGTAAGATGGGTTAAAGTGGTGTTAAGCTTCTTCAGTGTGAAGCAAATTGGTGTTTTACGTGGAAGTTAAGAACTTGCCCCCATCACTACACTAGTTTGTTGTCTTGACAGACTCACTGCCACAGTGAGATCTCCACCGAGGAAACACTGATCTGTGCTGTTTTTTGGCTTCTGACAGTATTCAACCATCTCTAGAAATGGACTTTAGCTTCAAACGTGCCGGAGTTCCCCTTTAAGGTTTTGCTTTGGGACATATCAAATCAAGTTAACTGACGTTTGTGATGAAAAGCTTTGAAAAATATTTATAGGAAGTAGCACTGGGTTCTAAAACACAGGAAAAAGACTGTAGAATGTGATTTTCAGCATTAAATAACAGCACTTTGTTTATATTACTATGTGGCTTTACGCTCTTATACTTATTCTGATACAGCTCGAGATCATTTGAAAGTGATTCAGGAAAGGTTCATTTCTGTCCTGTAAATGTGACTTTTTTTTGTACTGATGCCTGCTCAATTTAAGCATCTAGTTTCAATACCAGTTTTAGTATCAGATTTCTTATACTTTTGAGATCTTATTTTGGACTTAAATGACTCTTCTCTTCCTTCCAGCCCCATGTCCTCCCACAGACCTTTCTGGAAACCTGGACTGCGTTACAAACTCCGCCTGGATCAGCTGGACTAAGTCACAGGGAGCCACCAGTTACTATGTGTTTGCCAAAGCCGTGGGGAACATGCATAACTCCTCCTGCTTGTCGGACTCGTCTCACTGCAGCGTCCCAGAGCTGCTGTGCGGCACTCACTACGACATCGAGGTCACCGCTAGAAACGAGCACTGCCACAGCACGCCCACCGCCAGCTTCCAGCTCGAGACAGGTGTGTTGATGTTCCCCAGCTCAAGCTCCATCGACTCTGCTTCCAGTTGACTTTGTATTGAAAAGCTCCCGCCCCTCGTCATTTTGATCGTAAAATGCTCGTATTAACCCGCTCTACATGATCCTGGTGTTTTTATTTCACGATTTTGTCCATAAATAAAGTCCTATTCATAATATTCACCTCCAGATTTGCCCCTATGACTGCTGGCCTGGGGTGACTTTACACTCCCTGAGTCCACTTCTTTGTAGACGCTTTTAGTGTTAGTAAACAGTGGTGACGTAGGCACAGTTGCGCACGCATTTTGGCAACAGAAGTATGGCAGAACTCAGCAGTTTGTCGAACTCTGCTAAAGGATTATCGTCAAAAGATTGAGAATATTTCCTCAACAAACCGACTTTGACAAATGGTGTCTGACTGCCAGATCCTTGTGCGATCAGTGAGTAAAGCTTTAAAACTTTAGTTCACCAGGAGAATACTGATTCTGACAACCACACACAGAACAACCAGACATTTTGGTGCTGGAAATGTTTTTATCTCCGTCGTCTTCTGTCCGTGTTCAGTCTGAATTAATTTTTTATCGCTTCTGCCCTAAAACCGTCTATACAGTCTATGTTAATATTTTCAACAAAACTAAACCAACTGGACAGACTTAGCTGTTGAAGCCGATGTTTTGCCACCTACCAGACACTACGATATTTTGGTTATTGTTACGTCCCCACAAACTGATGCAAATTTTCAAATATTATCAGCGAGTTAAACTAAACCAACTGGGTTTACTTCACTTTTGGAGCAGAAGTTTCATTACCAACCACGTAGTTTCATCAGGGCTTGTGTTGGTGACTGGGAAATTCTGTCAATTCATACACAAAGTAATTCAAAGTGCTTTACAGAATAAGAAATACATTAAAATCACAATACAAACAAATCAAAACAATAAATAATCATCATAAAGTTAAAAAGGAGAGAGATGTTAAAAAAGAGACATTATAAGAGACCAAATAATTCAAACATCTTTTTTCAGAGTTAAATAATTCAAAATGAGAAATTCAACAGCGTTTAAAATTGAAACACAAATTATCTTTCATACTTTTAAATCTTAGTTCATCGGATTAAGTGTTGTCAAGGAATTTAAGAAAAAAAGTAGCAGATTCACAGTTTTGTGAGCCTCCACAAAATATTGCAGTAAATATCGTATCGTGAGAGATACACAGCAAAAACTGGGTTAAAATTTCAGGGTAAAATATTACCCTGAATCGTTTTTAACACAAAAAGTGTTATTTTAACTATTTGAAAGTTAAATGGGGGTTTGCGTTGGCGTTATTTGCCAGAGTTGATATGGTTGAAGTTAAGATAACTCCCACTAGTGTTAATTCAACTTCCACTAGTGTTAATTTGGCACCTCCACCCACCACTTCAAACTCCCGCCAGAGAAGACGAGTTTAAACCAGTTTTGTACCTAATTTCATCTTAAATTAACTAAAATAAAGTGTAAAAATACACTGTGTTGTGTGTTGTTTAGCTAAGTCAGGATAACCCTACAAAGTGTTATCCGTTTACTCTCAAAATGTTAATATAACTCTTGATTTTGGGATTAAACAGGAACTTTGGTCCACTGTTACTTAATTAACATTTCCAAAAATGTTAAATTAACACTAGAACAGATTGAACTCATTAAACCCTGAGAAAATGTTAAAATAGATTCTGTGAGAGTCCATTTTAACACTCCACTTTTTGCTGTGTATATTGTGAAAACATCGTCCTGAGAGACTTGGATATCGTTACATCCCGGTGAGTCTACGGTAATAAAGTAAGTTTTTCTTTGCCGCTTGCAGCTCCGTGCGCTCTGACCTCCATCACCGCGACGACTGAGTGCGACAGCACCGTGATCACCGTGCAGTGGGAGATGAATGACAACATGCCCCAGTACGTGGCCACGGCCGAGGGGCACGACCAGAGCCACATCATGTGTAACAGCACCACAGACTCCTGCCAGCTCACCAGCGCCACCTGCGGGATGCAGTACACCATCATCGTCTCCACCTCCTCCGTCAAGTGCAGCAGCCTCCGGAGCCCGCCGTACAAGATCAACACAGGTACAGCTAGAACGTTACGCGGTTTTGCTTTAAATATGCACTGCGTAACTTTTCGGGGGTCCCTTACCTGTTTGTTTCTATGGAGATGTCACTGCTCTGCCTGGAATGTTCCACAGTGTGACATTAAACAGCTCTACCTTACATTTATTCAATTACAGGTGGTTTTATAGCGCAAAAATACCTACAGGCATTCTGACTGTGAGCGGGGTCGCCTCTCCACAGATCTGATCTGGTCTAATTTAAGGCCGCCACACACCACAGGATTTTTCGGGCTTTAACGATTTTTAAACGTGCGACAAAAAGAGCAAACACCACAGACACGAGGAGAGACTTAGGAGACTAAAAATCTCTGATCGCAAAGATGCAGCGGGATCTGTCTGCGTAAAACAGGAGATAAAGTTGTGAGTGTGATTTCCTGTCTACAGTAAAACCACTCGCTCTGAGACTCTGAAGTGTTCAAAGATCAGACTCTGCACTTTTAGTTTAGATACAAGTCAAAACTGTGTTATTATTATTTCTAAATGTGGTGCAATATTTCCGATACAGGATTTTTAAAACATAAGATATAAATATATATACCGTAAATTCCGGACTACAGCGCGCACCCGATTAAGAGCCGCGTGCTCAGATTTATGAAGAAAAATCAATTTTGTAATTATATGAGCCGCACCATATTATAAACCGCTGGCCAAAGACTAGGCGGGGGGTTCGCTTCTGCGTCCCCGCCGCCTGGAGCGCCTCCGGGATGGGCCATGACGCGTCCCCGCTGAACTCTGGGGACGGACTCGCTCACTGGTGACACTTGGGACACACACGCGCCACAGGCACTTACACACCTTCACACACTTGGGACACACACACGCGACATGCACATACACACCTTGGCGCTCTGGGAATAAACCACGGTAGCGATCGCTTTAGCCTTCAGTCTGATTTGTACAGTGCGGCCGCCTGCTCTTTGCGTGTTAACCCAGTCCTCCAGAAAGTTTTCAAGCTCAGGCTATCTGCTATGGTTACCTCTGAAAGCTTTGGTTGTCTTTTTACACTGGCTCAGTTCTTCTTGCTGGAGCCTCCACCTTCGCACCATCTACTCGTTTATGCCAATTTTACGGGCAGCAGCTCGATTTCCTTCTTTAACTGCCAGAGTGATCGCTTTTAGTTTAAAAGCTGCATCATATGCTTTTCGTCTGGTATTCTCCATGCTGATGAGGGTTAGCAGAAAGACTGAAATAAGGAAGTTGTGATTAATCATACAATTTCATTGGACCTCAGTGAACTACGTATTCATTTTATTGGTCCATGTTTTTTCCCGCGATGAAAAAAAAAATAAAAAAGCCGCTTCATATTACGAGCCGCAGTGTTGAAAGTGTAGAAAAAAAGTAGCGGCTTGTGATCCGGAATTTACGGTATATAAGATTTTGTAAATATGTAATGTTTTGTTATGCTTTGTTAATACGTGATTTTGTGTGAGCGTGTTTTGGTCGGTGTGAAATATTATTGTATTGTTTATCTCTGTAAATCAGGGACTGCAGAAGGAATCGAGCTGTTTAGCTATAATCTGATGCTCTGTTTTCATGATCTTAAAGTGCCCAGGACAGGTTGGACTACTCATTTAATTATATTTAAGAATTTACTAAAACAATTTTAACATTTTTCCCCCAGTTTGGCCATTTTTTTAGGTTTTTAATTTTACTTCCTGGCTGGAAATCTTGACATCACACTAGGGAATTCATAACTGTAACCTAGCAAACTTCAGGGGTGGAGTGGCAGTCTGTACGTTCTGTAAAACGCCCGTCCCACCGTGGGGCCAAACTGTTCCAAGTTCCAAGTCCCGGGCCGTTTTTTGGTCAAAGTCTGCCCCTAGAAACCACCTAGAGCACTAGGCCAAAACTCCGTCTAATGTACTCAGACAGAAACTTATATTTGATTATTAAAAATGTATGAAAGCACCTTTATTTTGGTGAAATAATGTAAAAAAAGTTAGGCCAAAATGCTGTACACAAACATAGAAAAGTCAAGGACGGTACAACACAATATAAACACAACACAACTATAGAAAACAATAAGATACTCAACAAGAAATGTACATCTC
Organism: Odontamblyopus lacepedii; assembly: GCA_034769755.1. Taxonomy (NCBI): domain Eukaryota; kingdom Metazoa; phylum Chordata; class Actinopteri; order Gobiiformes; family Gobiidae; genus Odontamblyopus; species Odontamblyopus lacepedii. The sequence goes on from CM068350.1 coordinate 34,299,924, forward strand.
ACTTGTTGAAATCCAGTGAAAAAAGGTGCGTTTTTAGGACTGATTTAAAACAGGTACAGACTCTACCACAGAAAACGCCCGGTCCCCACAACGTTTGCGTTTAGTCTTAAACTCTAAAACACACTGGGAGCCAATGAAGAGAGGCTAAAATAGGGGAGACGCTCTCGTGTTTACAGGTTCCAGTTAAAAGTCGACCCGCTGCAAACGGCAAAGTGCGTTGTAACTGACACCAACATTTTGGAAAAAATATGTGTCTTGTGTGTAAATTGTGCCGAACGTTTGGACAGAACTGTGTAATATTAGTGTAATATTATCGATTTTTTTCAACTTTTCATGTAAAAAATGATAATTTATCTGCACAACAGGTGTTACCACTGACTTTAGTAGAAATTTGAGAATTGCTAAAACCCGATGCGCACTTTAATGCCTTTTAATTGTACGTTGTCCCTTCAAATGCAGACAAAACTACACTAAATATCTGTGTTGAGTAGTAAAGCTCTGGTATCTGCTCCACAGCCCCTTGCGCTCCATCGAATGTACGTGCAGTCCAGTCCTGCGGGAACAATGGAGTGACCGTGTCCTATGACCTGTCCCCCGTGGCCCAGTTCTACAGAGTGCAAGTCAGTGGGATCGGCTTCACTGAAACCTGTGAAACCACATACGATAACTGCACTCTGACCGGGCTGCCGTGCGGACAGGAGTTTGAGGTGGTGGTCTACGCCCTCACGGACACCTGCATCAGCGCTGGGACCATCATAATCTACTCGTCTGGTAAAAGGAGCACTCATTTGCAGTGATAAAAAGGGTAGAGAATAATCATTTGAGGGACATTTTATATATAATCATGATTATCGTTAACAGAGAATGTGTTGTTTTCATTTACGGCAAAGTACAATACTAAAACCTGTTCACAACATTAAAACTTTCATAATTAAGTAGCTTTATTTTAACGTATTCTGACCGGAACGACCTATCTTAACTAGAAGTACAACAGATCAGCTGATTTGTGCCCTTAAACAAGCTTTTCTCAAATAAAATTACACACAATAACAAAATATAGTGATGTGGTATCGTCAAAAGTCTCACAGTAATATCGTGGGCCGTCACAATATATCGAATTACAAGTTTCTCTGCTTAAATTCATTGTTATGGTGCAGCAGCAGCTAAAAAAAACAGAAAGAACTACATAGACCATGATCCTTTGCTCTGTTTCAGCCCAATCTACATGCTGAAATAACTGTTATTAAGGACTTTTAAATCTTAATTATTTGGATTATGATGAGAGAAAAGTTGCACATTCACACTTTTGTCAGCTTCTTCACTATCGTCACCTTTTAGTTGAAAATAGAAACTGCAGTAACTCCGCTCATCAGTACAACTCATAAACACGTGAGAAAAAAAAAAAAAAGTAATCCAAAATCTGATTTTCCGCGACACCAAAACGTGAGATATAATATATAGCCGGTGTGTCAGTATAGTCACATTTTCTTTGTATATTGGTCATTTTTAAGCAGATTTTCTGTTTTGTACCTCAACAAATGACACTTTATGCCTCTCTTTAATGTTAGCAAGTATCAAATTGGTCAAAAATAGGGATATTTCTTGTAAAAAACTGGGACAAATCAGTGGTTTTGGATAAATCTGCTGGGACAGGAGACACAGGGCTCAAAATGGGACTGTCCCGGGTAAAAAGGGACGTTTGGTCACCCTTTACTAATACAATACTCTGACAGCCAGTTCTCTTTTAGCTGTCTGAGCATCTCCCTCTTTCATGTAAGAATATTCCAGTCAAAGAGTGACTAACGAGGGGCCCGTGTGCACGAAATGGCATCGAACTGTTGAACTATTCCAATTGGACTTTAGTTAGTTTGCTGCATGTTTGGTCCTATTATTACCGACCTATGTTCACTCAATTATTAAAGCTTTAAACTATCTCGGAGTCACATTTAAAACACGACTGCAAAAAAGCTTGGCCAAGATTTAAGATAAAAACACTGAAATCTATCAGAACATGAGTTAAAAGTAGTGAAATTGTCCGTCCACGCAGCAAGATCATTTTACTTGACAAGATAAAATAAACTTAAAATAAATGACCACTAGACTAGAATGGAGCAGTTTCAGAACTAGTAAGTCGATAATAAATCTGAAAACAAGATGAATAAACTGATAAAAGTTTTAAAATCTTGGCTTTGTGTAGACCTTGGTCCACTAGCTATATGAGAATATATTCTAAATTTGTGTGGGATTATTATAGTGAAATAAAATAGAAGTATGAATAATAAAGTGTAGTTTGTCGTAGCTTATAAGTAGTGGTCGTATATGATCCTTGATTTGAAACCCTCTCTAAAATATGCATTATTCTGTATTCTTGTAAGCTTGGTTTAAAATTACATTTTGTTCCCCTGCTTCTTGTTAACAAATGACGGTATTTTCAGTTCTTGACAGTTTTCCGTGTGTTTCCCTGCAGGCCCGTGCCCGCCCTCTGGCCTCGCTGTGACGTACGACTGTGCCAGCCTGTCTGCCGTGGTGACGTGGGCCCCCAGTGTGGGCACAGAGCGTTACTATGCCTGGGCTCAGGCTGAGACCTTCAGTCCGCTCTACTGCTCCAGCACAGACCTGTCCTGCACCATCGAAGGGCTCAGCTGTGGTTATAACTACTCCTTCAGCGTGGAGGCCTCCGACAACATATGCAACAGCTCCTCTGCTACGCTGGTGGCGGAAGGAACAGGTGAATAGAAAAGAAATTTAAAGGCGCATTGTGAAACATTTCTGAAGGGTCCGTCACCTGCTTATTTCTATGGATATGTCATCGCTCTGCCTGGAATGTTTCATAGGATCACATTTAACAGATCTACCTTACACTTATTCAATTACAGGTGGTTTTAGAGCCCATAAATACCTAGAAAAACAACATTCTGACTGTGAGCGGGGTCGCCTCTCCACAGATCTGACCTGTCACTTGGTCCAGTTTGGTCTCCATGAAGATTGAAAGGTTTAATACCATATTGTGAGATATTCTAGATAAAGCAATAACATGTCTATGGAGAAAAGCGTTTGATGGACCCTGTACTAGAGGTCTGCACGGGACAGTATTTTCAGTCCCGCTCCAAATTTTGATACCGTTAAACCTTCTCAGCGTTTTACCGGGGTGTACGGTATTACTGTGACTAGGAATTATTTTGTAGCTGCACCTAAACCATTCAGAAACGGAATAGCAGAATTATATTTGAAGATGAGGCACAAGTTCTGATCAAACCAAACTTCACCAGCGCGTTTCTCCCTCCATTTAATGATCTGGGACACGCCAAGTCAAGAAAAGAGCAGAAGAGGCAGATTCAGGAATAAAAAGTAAAAGGCGTCAGTCCACGGCGTGTGATATTTCCCACTGCAGCATGTTGTATCTGACAGACCCGCGCTCTCGGCACTCGGAGAAGTTACCGTCTCCTCCCTGAAAGTCTGACTTCGCCCTCGATTGGGAACTTTCTCCTCTTCAGCGCCTCGTCCCCTCTCGACTCTCTGTGTTCAATAAAACCATAGTCCGTATATATGAGTGGACTAAGCTAACCCGTTAGCCGCCGCATGCCAAACAGGAAGTGCTCCAGGAGGCGGCTCCTTCTCTCCCTTTTCCCCATTGACTCACATTGTGATCTGATCGCTCCTCTCTCTGTACCTGCTGCTGTGGCCTCGTCATTTTGGTCTTAAGATGTTCGTATGAACCCGCGACACAGGATCCTGAATTTTTTTCCTCCGCTATTTTGTCTGTCAAAAAAACCTGTTCATAAAATAGAGCCTGGCTCCAGATTTGCTCCTGTAACCGAGCCTCATTTGAGCGGCGCTAAACCCTATGGGTGACGTCACGCTCACTTCTTTTATACAGTCTCTGAGTAAAACGTCACAATCACAAACTTTTCAGCTCAACTTCACACACGAAGCGTCAGTCAGGTTTTTTTCTTCTTCCTCGCTGCGTGTGGATGGAAATCTCCGAGCGTAACGACGTTTGAAGAGGAGAGAGAGCGGAGGGGAGAAAGTCTGTGCTTCTGAAGCGACTGTGGTGAATCTCTGGCCTGATGCAGGGTCGTAGCTCCTCAACATTTGCATCTCTCCCGTGTCATTCAGCCTGAAGCCAAAATGCTCCGAATATTATATTAGGTCCTTATGCGCTGCAGATTTATTTAATGACGATAATGAACCTGATACCGTTGCTACTTTTTGATACTTCGGGATACTGCATTACTGCCCATCCCTACCACCCGTACCCGCAAAGAATTGTAGATTTCATTCCCGCTCCGTATCTGCAATATTTTGTCCTGCTCCCGCCCGCAAAATCCCGCAAGATGAGGACGTTTACTTCGAAGCTCCATCAAACAAAGAAGCGGAAAGGAATCGTCTAAAATGTGCGTGAGATTAGACCACATCCGCAAGTTTAGGCTGCTGAAAATGTTTTTATTAAAGCCAAATAAAATATCCAGCACAAATTAAGTATGATAGGCAACATTAATCACTTGTGTAGTTTACTTTACACTCATATTTAGTTTGCGGTACTGCAGTGCACCTTTAAGGCAAAACACAACAGGCAAAACTTTTTTTTTTCTCAGTTTTTAGTTTTTTGGTCAGTTTGATCTGGGTGGAAACAACAAAATGATCCACACTGCACTGAAACATGTTTTAATGTTTAATTTAACCAGTGTCCATAGGGTCTTTTTTAGGGACCTGAGAATCCGCCCTTAGAGTTTTCATTTTTCATTCTGCACTCTTCTCTTCTCTCTAATTCTCTCTAATTTAATGTCCCAACTCTATTTTAAAATTTCATGATGATTATTTATGTTTTAATTTGTTTGTATTGTGATTTTAATGTATTTCTTATTTTGTAAATCACTTTAAATTACTTTGTGTACGAATTGTGCTGTGCAAATAAACCTGCCTTGCCTTAAAGTAGCACCAACACACCCTAAACTTTCCAATCTTGTACTTAACAAGATTTTGACGAAACATGCAGAAGAATTTTTTGATTTCTAATTCCAAGTGTGATTTATTTCAGTTTTAACTTTAAAAAAATGAGGCGAAATTTGAACATTTTTTCAGATTTTTTCAGACAAGATACTAAAATCCCTCTGTATATTTATTTTTATCTAATGTGTCGACAAAACGAAGCAAGACATTCCTTTGCGTTGTGCGTTAAAACTTCATAATCCTCATTTGCCCTCTTCTGTTCCTTTTCTCTCACAGTCCCTTGCGCCCCGACCAACATCGATGTGCGTTTCCAGTATATGCAGGGCAGGTTCTGGGCCAGGATCTACTGGGACCGCCTGGCCTGTCCTAACGTGGAGTACCAGATGAATCTGAGGGGACACATCAATGACAACGCTCTGACTCAGATGGAGATCACCTCGTCCTGGCTGGAGAGGCCGTACTACGAGCTCCCTCTGCCCACCAGCTCCACCTACAAGATCAACGTCTACGCCAGAAATGCGATGGGAGTCAGCGAGCCCAGCTTCACCGAGATGGGGGTCACAGGTACGCATGAGGCAGTACTGAAATTTAGTGATTTAACAATTACTGAAACTCAAAGGTCTCACAGTAACATCGTGGAGCATCACAATATATCGAATTACAAGTTTCTTCACTTAAATGCAGAAGCTTGATGCAGATATAGCTAAAAAACAGAGGGAACTACATAGACCATGATCCTTTGCTCCGTTTCAGTGCAGACGACATGAAGAAATAACTGTTCTAAGCACTTTTACATCTTCATTCTTTGGATTAAGTCTTGTGAAGGCGTTTTTAAAGGAAAAAGAAGCAGATTCACCCACAAAATATTGCAGTAAATATTGTACAGTGAGATGTTTATGGTGAAAATATCGTACGTAGAGATTTGGATTTCGTTCCATCCCTAATGACAATAAATATTGTACCAAATGACTGGTCAAAGCGTTTTGAGCTTTCCCACCATATCGCAATAAATATCATACCGTGAGATTCAGACTTACAGTAGAAAAGTTACACAATGCACTAGAGATGTAACAATAATGAAATATGGTGATATTGTGTCGTCAAAAGTCTCACAATAATATCGTGGACCATCACAGTATATCGAATCACAAGTGTCTTTGCTTAAATGAATAGTTCTGATGCAGAAATAGCTCAAAAAACAGAGGGAACTACATAGACCATGATCCTTTGCTCCGTTTCAGTGCAGACGACATGAAGAAATAACTGTTCTAAGCACTTTTACATCTTAGTTCTTTGGATTAAGTCTTGTCAAGGTCAGTAGACGTAGGATATTTACAGTTTTGTTTGACTTTTGTGAAAATATCGTACCAAGAGATTTGAATATTGGTACATCCCTAGTCACAATTAGAGATATTTGCACTTTTTAGGGAACCTTCTATCGGTTTTAAAGGCGCACTGCGGAATATTTCCAGACAAGGCGCAGCTGTAAAGTGAAAACCATCTCAGGAGTTCATCCAGAACCTCATTGTGAGAAGGTCAAGGGTTTACAGCACAGTCCACAACGCAAAGGGTGGATACTTTGAGCATTGGAATATGAAATATAAAAGTTTTTTCTTTGCTACGTAATGTTCTACTGTTCTACTAATGTTCTTCTATATATTCAATGTCTTCCGTATGAAAATAAAATCTAGAAAGAGGTAAAAATGAAAAAACATCGAAAGAGAGGGTGTGTCCAAACTTTTGAGTACATTTCTGAACATGTTTATACAGCTCTAAAATATAGGCTTAGCTGTTTCTTATGCAGAATTAAATTAAGATTAAGGTTTTTTTTGAAAGATTTTGTTGTTTGTGAAGGAAGTTTTAGTGCTTCAAAAATGTCAGCCTTTGCGATTTCGATTGCGATTAATCTTGAATCCTTTTTTTCCCACTTGCTTTTCCCTCCACAGTGCCCTCTGCTCCTACAAATGTCGTCTACAACTTAGCCACTTCGGAGCTGACCTGGCACGCCTCCATCTTGGCCAACCACTACACCGTGTACGAGATTCTCCCGACGGGAAAATCGGGCCTGTGTGAGACCGCTCTCCTCTTCTGTTTTATCCCAGGGGTCGATCCCGGCTCTGTGCTCATCAGAGCCACCAACGCCGCCGGGAGCAGTCTGCCCGTTACCCCCACAGGTGAGAGTCTAACGGGCGCCACACACTGCAGATTTTAGCTGCGATTTCTCCTCCCCGAGTTCAGGGCCAATCTTTACCTTGCAAAAAAAGGCAATAGGAGCAATCACATTATCAGCTTAAAATCAACCAACTAACGCATTATTTATAAACCTTCAAACTCTGAAATTGTACGATTTAGTCGAGCTTTACACTTTGAAAATCATGTTCAAAGTAAATAATCTCTTGTCAAAATCATTACAGAAAATGTTCAACATCCGAAATGTCCGATATGAGCTCGGAGGTACGGCCGCGTTTAACAAAAAGAAAATCAGAACAAACATTATGACATTTTGTGGATCTGTTAAAGGGCTGGAGCTCTGGAAGAACTGTACAGAAGATTTAAAACTGTGCACCGCTCTTTTCCACTTTAAAAAGAAGTTTAAATGTGTCACTCTGAGCAGATACATGAACTATGAGACTTGGTTTGTGCTGTGGTCTCTGCTGTTCTGTTACTAATTAGTTTGCTGTATTTATGAACCGGTGTCAAGACGATGCAAAGAGGAACAAAGGGCAAAGGCCAGACAAGCTCAAGCTTCAGCCGACACCTTTTCGGTCTGTGTATGTTAAATGTGACTGTCAGAAAGTCAGAATGTGCTTGTGACCGAAATAAATCTGTTAAATCAAATCAGGGAGGTGTGACCCGACCGCTGCTCCTCGTGTGTGGAGTCGGTGTCAGATCAGAACCACCAAGCATCAACAACGCTACGATAACAGACGATAAAACAGAGCGTCAGGGGCAGAGGAGCGACGGACACAGAGACACGACAAACAAACTCAGGATATAGCGAAAATAAAGACTTTATTCCTCACCTAATGTAAAGTGGTGCATTTAAACTGCAGCGTCTCATCCACATTATCCATAGAAATTATCCTCCGCAAATAATGACCCCAGTCCACAAAACCGCACTGTTAATCCAGTTTGAAGCTCTTAGAAAGTAAAAAGGCGAAAGTTGTTCCTCGTGTGTTTGTTTACGTCCACAGAGCGTAAAGCTGCAGATTAGCGACAGTGACTGGACTTTATCGCCTCTTTTACGCTTTAAAAATCCTGTATCTGAAGTATTTCCACCACATTTCACAAATAATAATAACACAGTTTTGACTTGTGTCTAAACTGAAGTGCAGAGCTCGGATTTTTGAACACTTGGGAGTCTCAGAGCGACTCGTTTTACTGTAGACAGGAAACAGCTGACGCCATCGCGCTCACAGCTTTATATCCTGTGGTCCACACACAGATCCTGCTGAAGTCTTTGCGATCAGAGATTTTAAGTCGCATAAGTTTCTCCTCGTGTCTGTGGTGTTTGCGCTTTTTGTCACGTGTTTAAAAATCGTTTAAGACCGAAAAATTCCTCTAGTGTGTCGCAGCCTTAACGCAGGCTTCACGCGAAGACGGCAGAAACAAAACTCACCAAAAGTCACCGACACCGGCCTCCAGCGCAACACCCAACACTGCCTGAAGGTGGCAGCAAAGGACGTTTCAGCAGAGCCCAGACTCAACGTATCGTCAATAGAAAAAGAATGGGCCTGAACTATAATAACAATAATCAGATCTGAATCTAACATAGAAACTAAAGGGGGAATATCATATAAAATGAATGTATGAAAAGTGATCTGTGTGGGAATATGTCAAATAATTATTATCGATGTGACAGCGTCGCTTTACTTTCTCGTTCTCCTCGCTCCTCGACTCCAAATTCACCGCTATAACCGCCACTCTTGTTGGGCTTCATTTGCTTGGGGCCGAACGCTGTGGGTGACGACTCCCTTAGTTCACTTCTTCAGATCTTGTGCACCCTTAAGCCCAGGAAGTGACCGAAAACTGAAATATGCAGCCCTGATTTGTGGTTTACCATTAACACTGATTTAACTGTAACTTTCTGATCCACAGTGGTCGGAAATCGCAGGAGGAGAGACCTGAACGGAGCTGAGCTGTACTTGGATGACAGTAAGAGGATTTTTATATTATATTGTTATAAATATACACTGTAAAAGCTAAATAACTCGTTTTGAATAGTTCATATACAGTTAGTAGATCCAGGTTTGTTGGTGGGTCTTATGTTATACAAAATTGAGTCTTGTTATAATGTTGTTACCTCAAAATCACACCTAAAGTTGTGTTTTGTTTCATTCACACATGTTTGAATAATCCTGCATGTTTAGTCCGTCCACATCTCCAAAGCTCAAAACGCTCTGATCCACCTCGTGATGTCATGAAGCGGCTCCTTTTACCCTTTAGCTCAGTCGAGATCGGCAAATCCAGGGCTGAAATGATCCAAATTATTCCAGTGAAGTCCTAAATTTCACATTCCTAAATTAAGGCCTTAAAAAGTCTTAAATTATGTTGTCCAAGTCTTATTTTTTTCATTTTTAAATTTCATTAGTCTATTTTTTGTTTACTCAATGTGAGACAAGACAATGTGAAATCATAGTTTGTCTTGTTAGAATGTTATAAATTATTTTTTGGCCATTTTACAGCAATGCATACGGCTATAAATGAATTCCGAATGAGATTTTATAATACAAGTATTGTTTGTTATTTAAACCAGAGAGTAATGGTCACTATTAGAATTGAGCTGGTGTTTTTCGCCCACATAATGGGTGTGGTGTTGGTCTTAATTTTCACTGAAGTGCTCTTAAAAATGTCTTAAAAAGTTTTAGATTTGGGGGAGTCAAACCTGGGGAGACCCTGGAGATGAACTCAGCCTAAATAAGCAGGTTTGTGCGTTAAGGCCGCCACACACTACAGGAGAATTTGCCCGATTTTGGCTGCGATTTCTTCTTCCCGAGTTCAGGGAGGCGCAACCCGACTTTTTAACTCAATAAAAGACTTTTAATATATTCAGTCGGTGCCTCGGGTTTGCGCCTTGCCCATGTTTACATTTATGTTTAGATGTGAACTGAAATATTTCATATACAGGTCGCACCTGAGTATAAGTCGCCATGAAAAATATGGTAAATAATACAAATGTTTTCTCTGTTTTCCAGCTCTACTGAGCCCCACCGATGTGAGAGTGAAAGTGCACGGCACTTCTCTGACCGTGCAGTGGAAAGCCATGGCCAACGCCGCCGAGTACGTGGTGGTCCTCGACGAGCAGAGCGAAAACTTTCAATCTGTGTTCGAAACCACAGAAGAAACGCACTTCACCTTCTCCGGCCTCCAGCCCGATACCGAATACTGCCTGAAGGTGGCAGCAAAGAACATTTCACGTCAGAGCCCGTACTCGGACATCCTGTGCATATCAACCTGAATACGAAACGAATTGGACTGAAAAACAACGATAGTAAGATCTAAATCTAACTCAGAAGCTAAAGGGGGAATATTGTATAAAATGAATCTATAAAAAGTGATCTGTGCGGGAATATGTCAAATTATTATCAAATGTGAGTAGTTTGAAAATCTTTAGCCTTAGAAAATCAAAGACGAGATCATAGGTGGAAAATTAATGCAGCATGCCACTTTTTAGCACTTTCGCAAAGTGTTTCTGATATGATATTTATCAAAAATTATTATATTTTTGACTTTAGACATCTTCTGCTGATTGTGCAAGTAGGTAATTTATCCAGACATTTAAAACCATGCAGTATGTTGTGTTTAAGGCGCATGTGACTTCATTTTGTGAGCGCTTTAACCAGATCTTTTGTAACATTTTCACAAATGTATTCACCAATAAAAAGAGCTGTGAAACTAAGCCTGATTTTTGAGAATAAAGCAGCGGATGGTCTAACGTCTCTGCAGATATACGGTGTTTTGAGGCTGATTTTTATTCCTTAAAGACGTCGAAAGTCATTTTTTGAGGCTTTTTCCTTGTCAAAAACAGCGCAAAGTGGCTTTAGATGTCGTCCGTGCATGTTTGAGTATTTTTGCAGTTGTGTTTTTTCGCTTCTGCTCGACGCTCAAACCACAAACCTACATCTACATCGTCCGCGCGCCCACACGACGATTCTCCGCAAATATACAAAAACACGACACAAAACACGCAGCCACTCCACAAACCTGATGCGATGTGCAGGAGTTTCTTCAGCAGGAAACATTTGTGCTGATTGTGTTGTGATTGTGCTCTGAAGGGAGAGTGAGTGCGTGGGGAGCAAAAAACAGGGACTTATTATATAAAACATGTTAACACGTTGTTTTCAGCGTTTGTTCTTTAGAGCATTTCCACCCAACCGAATATTGTCCCAAAGATTATCTTAGATTATATATTTTTTCTTCATTATTATATTAGATTATATTTTTATATTAGATTTGGTTATGTTTTATAGATTTTTTAAATATTAGATTCAATTATATATTATAGACTTTTTATATTATATTAGATTATATTCATTATTATATTAGATTTTTTAAATATTAGGTTTGATTATATATTTTAGATTTATTTTTTATATTAGATTTGATTATTATAGTTTTTTATATAATATTACATTATATTTATTATATTAGTTTTTTATATTAGATTCAATTATATATTATAGATTTTTTATATGAGATTTGATTATTTATTATAGATTTTTTATAGACATTAAGTCTTGACACTTTGCAGTTGGTGTCATCAACATTTCCCGGGGTGTGATGCTAACTGTGGGCACTGCTCTGTCTGAGGCTTTGTTAGACTTTAATCTGAGTTTTATTTTAACACAATCTGACCAGAAAGAGCTGATTTATTTGGCACTACAACAGAAGAGCTGATTTGTGCTGTTAAACAAGTCTCCTACACTTAAAATCGCAGTCACGAGCTAGTTAGCATTAGCCAATGGTTTTTCAGTTAGTCCCTCTCACCTTTTTGTTGAAAATAGGAAAACAGGACCATGAATATTGATCATAGGGTCATGAAATGTGTTTTTTTTAATCCATTTTGTATGATTTCAGTCTGTTTTTAAACTTTTTGGCTGTTTGCTTATGTATGTTTTTTGTTGAACACAGTGGGCCTCATTTATGAAACAAAGAACAAGAATTAATTAATTAAAGCCGCAAGCGGCATTGAACGGCCCTCGCGGGCCGCGCTTCACACTCGGCCGACCCGGCGTGCCACCCGGGGGAGCGTCAGTGTGGCGCTGACGCTCCCCCGGGTGGCGCTGACGCTCCCCCGGGTGGCGCTGACGCTCCCCCGGGTGGCGCTGACGCTCCCCCGGGTGGCGGTGATGAGCCTCTTGTCTCTGTGTGTTTGTGGCTTTGGGCTGAACTTGTCACTAAACTCAAAGTCCACACACACTGGAGATGTGTTAACACTGACAAACATGGGCACTTAGGGACATCGCCATGGCAACACCGTGTAAAATACAACTTTGGCCCCCCAAGGACTTTTTTGTTCGGGCTGACCTGAAGAATCACTGTGCCAAATTTCACGTTCTTCAATGAAACTATTAAGCCGTTATATCACTTTGAAATGTAAGAAATTGTTGCAATTTTCCCATTAGGATAACATTGGAGTATTCGTGCATCACCATGGTAACACGGTTAAAAATTCCATATGGTTGTCATTGACTTTTTTGATTGGGATGACATGAAGAGTCACTGTGTGAAATTTGAGAATATTCTGTGGAAGTAAAATATTTTTCATGAATGGGAATTTATCTGATATTTCCCATTAGGATAACATTGGAGATTTTATGCATCACCATGGCAACACGGTTAAAAATACCATATGGTTTACATTGGCTTTTTTGATTGAAATGACCTAAAGTAATTTTGGGCCAAATTTGGTACATTTTAGAAAAACTAAAATTTGGCCCTCCATGCAAAATTTTGTTGTGTTCTGTAGGGGGCGCTATCACACAATTTTTGCTCGTGTCACAATTAGTCGGCTTTGGCACAAAAGTTTTACAAGTGATTCAAATTTGAGCCCAATCGGACTTTGTATGGCCGAACGGAAGGAAATTTTGACATTGGAAAATTGCAAAAAATGTGAACAAACTTTGCAGCTTTGTCGCACGTAAACCGTGACCGTTATCAAAAAAATTCAGCTATCGTTTGATGCTGCACTTCTCTAGTTGATGTACGGCGAAGTTGACCCCTGTGGGTGAAGCGCCTTCAGAGGAGTTCGTTCAAATGCGACGTGAGTGAAAATGCTGACTCAGCATTTTTTAAATTTCAATCCAAGATGGCCGCCTTCTGGTTTGTCAGGGGGCGTGGCCATAATAATATTTTTTTTCTGTCTTCATATGAGGAATGTTTGTACCGAATTTTGTGACTGTACGACAAACTTTATGTCGGGACGTCTCCCATAGGCGCAATGTATTTTGACTTTTGCAGGTGGCGCATTGAGTGAATGGACGATGACTTATTAGCAAGATCAAATATGCATGTCCCATGCCTTTGGCATGGGTTGCTAGGATACTGCTGTTCACGCAGAGAGCTTCGCGCTGAACTTTGTCAGACAGTTGACGATTCATCGTTGCGAAAGCAATAGGCCCTAAAGTCGTCTTATGAACATTTTCTGGAATTCACCAAACTTTTTCTAAACTGAAAATGTTCTTCTGTAAGAACAAATCCTACAGTCAGGAGAATACTGACTACAAAAATACTGTTTTAGATTATTATTACCCTGAAAATGCAACAAAAAACTCTAATTCTAATAAACTCTTGCTCCAATAACATGTATGTGGAGTTTTATAAAGCATGTATTATGTATGTATATATATATATATAAAAACACATTTCTCACCTTCCACGGTGGTTGGTCTCTCACCCTCATCAGCTCGGGTTCTACCAGAGGCCTGGAGTTCTGAGTTCTAGAGTTCTGCGCAGTATCTTTGCTGTTCCTGTTCTGGTCTCTTCTGGACTGAGATGTCTGTTGTCCTTCCTGGGATCTGCTGCAAACACTCATCCAGTTTGGGGGTCACGGCCCCGAGTGCTCCGATCACCACAGGCACCACTGATGCTTTCACCTTCCAGTATCTCTCCAGCTTCTTTGAGCCCCTGGTATTTCTCTAGTTTCTCGTGTTCCTTTTTCCTGACATTGCCATCACTCGGTATTGCAATGTCCACCACCACGGCTTTGTTCTCTCGCTTATCCAGAACCACGATGTCTGATTGGTCCATCGCCATTCTGTCAGTCTGTATTTGGAAGTCCCACAGGATCTTGGCCCGCTCATTCTCCACAACCTTTGGAGGCGTTTCCCACCTTGATTCTGGGGTATCCAGCCCGTACTCTGCACAGATGTTTCTGTACACTATGCCCACTACTTGGTTATGTCGCTCCATGTACGCTTTCCCTGCAGCATCTTACACCCTGCAGTTATGTGCTGGACTGTCTCAGGCACTTCTATGCACAGCCTACACCTTGGGTCTTGTCTGGTGTGGTAGATCTGGGCCTCTATTGCTCGGGTGCTCAAGGCTCCTGTGCTCCAGGATGAGCCTCCGTGTGTCCTTCAGACCAGCCCTCTCCAGCCATTGGTAGGATTTCTTGATATCAGCCACTTCAGTTATGTTCCGGTGGTACGCCCCATGTAGGGGTTTGTCCTGCCATGATGGTCCCTTCAGCACCTCTTCCTCTGCGCCCCACTTTATATATATATATATATATATATATATATATATATATATATATATATATATATATATATACATATACATATATATATATAAATATATATATATATATATATATATATATATACATATATATATATATATATATATATATATATATATATATATATATATGTGTGGACTAAGCTATCCCGTTAGCCACTGTGCCAAACAGGAAGTGCTCCAGGAGGCTCTTCCGGCTCCTTCTCCCTTTTCCCCATTGACTTACATTGGGATCTTATTGCTCTTCTCTCTGTAACTCCTGCTGTGGCCTCGACATTTTGGTCTTAAAATGTTTGTATGAATTTGCGACACATGATCCTGAATTTCTTTATCGCTATTTTGTCCGTCAAAAAAAATCCCTATATTCATAACAGAGTCTGGCTCCAGATTGGACCAAATATGGACTCCACACCTCCACCACCTCCCTGACCTTATTTCTATAAGTTTGTGACTTAAATATTCCCTCACTGAGTGTGCTCATGTGAATTTGGACATTTATGTAAACCATAGTCCATATATATAAGTGGACTAAGCTAACCCGTTAGCCGCCGCGCGCCAAACAGGAAGTGCTCCAGAGGTTCTTCCGGCTCCTTCTCTCCCTTTTTCCCATTGACTTACATTGAGATCTTCTCGCTCCTCTCTTCTTCTCCTCCTCCTGCTGTGGCCTCGTCATTTTGGTCTTAAAATGTTCGTATGAGCCTGTTCTACACGATCCTGAATTTTTTTTTTCCGCTATTTTGTCCGTCAAAAAAATCCCTATTCATAACACAGAGCCTGGCTCCAGATTCGCTCCTGTAACTGTGGCATCACGAGCCTCATTTGAGTGACGCTAGACACTGTGGAGACATCACGCTCACTTCTTTTATTCAGGCTATGATGTAAACACAGTCCACCTCACTTCCTCTTTTACTCTCTCGCACTTTCACGTGTCATAACGGGTTAAAACTGACTTGTTTTTAGCTTTTAGTCATGTTATAATGTTGTTACCTCATCAGAAACAGACCTGGAGTCGTGTTCTGTTTCATTCATGTTTGAGTAATATTTGATCATTTGTAATATAATTATTATTAGTCTGTCCACATCTCCAAAGCTCAAAATGATCCGTTCCACCTTGTGATGTCATGAAGCGTTAATTTTCATGTGAACATCTACGTTTTACATTCAGTTCAGTTCAGATCGGCAATTCTAGGGATGAAATAAATGAAATGATTCTAGCGAAGGTGTGTGGAGTTTAAAAACGCGGTGAAGCACTTCCTGTACTACCTCATGACATCACAAGGTGGAGCAGAGTGTTTTCCGTTTGAGAGAAGAGCTCGGCCTAAATATACAGGGTGTGTGTGTTAAACATGAATGAAACAAAACACAACTCCAGGTCTGTTTGTGATGAGGAAACAACATTATAACAGCTCAGAAAATAGCGTAAAATGGGCCCTTTAGCACCAATATGCCGAAAAGTGCACACAGTTTTTATTCATTTATTGATAACAAAAAAACGACACAGTAAAATTACCGTGCTGATAAACCGCAGTCACAAAAAGCCCACCTAAGTGTGTGTGAGGTGTTACACTTCAAAGCCCCCACTTCCTCCGCTGTGGTCTCTGTGTGAACCTGTCACAAGGATCCAGCTCACCATGTTTTGAAGAAGAAACGTCAGGGGCTTTCAGGATGTTTTGAGTCCCGGTGAGACACTTTTTTACTAACCAGCAGTGTTTACATTTTGGGTGGAACTTTTTGCTTGTTAAAACAGCTCTGCTTTACATTTATTCAATTACAGGTGGTTTTATTGCTCAAAAATACCTAGAAAAACAACACTCTGACTGTGAGCGGGGGCGCCTCTCCACAGATCTGACCTGTAACTTGGTCTGGATTGGTCTCTGTGAAAATAGAAAGGTTTAATGCCACACTGTGAAACATTCCAGGCAAAACAATAACATCACCACAGAGAAAAAGAGCCGATATTACTCTGTTTTCTGTTGTTTCCTCATCACAAACACACCCGGAGTCGTGTTTTGTTTCATTCACACGTTTAATTAACGCACAAAACCTCCATATTTAAGATATGTTCTTCTCTCAAACTGAAAACACTCTGTTCCACCTTGTGATGTCATGTGGTGATACAGGAAGTGCTCAACTGTGTTTTTAAACAACACTTTTATTAGAATAATTTGGACGATTTCAGCCCTGGAATTGCTTGATATAATATTTTTTTTTATATTAGATTTGATTATATTCATTTTTTTAAAAATAGATTCAATTATATATTATAGTTTTTTATATTAAATTAGATTAGATGCATTTTTTATTAGATTTAATTATATATTGGACATTTTTATGCAAGATTTTTAATATAAGATTAGATTATGTTCATTATTTTTATTAGATTTGATTATATATTAGACTTTTTTAATATAAGATTAGATTATATTCATTATTTTTTATTAGATTTGATTATATATTACACATTTTTTTATATAAGATTTTTAATATAAGATTATATTCATATATTATATTCAAGATTAGATTTTATTCATTTTTTAAATTAGATTTCATTATATTTTAGACATTTTTGAATATAAGATTAAATTATATTCATTATTATTTTACATTTATCTTGGAAACTACCATTACATGAGATCACAAGTAAAGTATTACTCAAAAATGTGTGAAAAAATACAAAAAAACAAAAAAGCAAAACATAACTCCAGGTCTTGTAACACTACAACATGGCTTAAAGCACAAGAATCCATTTTGTATAATATCCGACCTTTAATGAACAGAAATATGCTGATAAGTGAACAAAAGTGGAACAAATATGACAGGAAACGAGTCAAAAACAATCGAAGCAAAGTGGAATTTACACAAAGCAAAACAGCTGTACAGAAAACATGAAATTAAGCTACAAAACCACAAATATCTGAGAAATAAGAAGCCCCAGAGGCCTATAAATACACAAACAGAGAGTGACAAGAGGAAACCCACTGATGAGTAAACGAAATCTTCCCCAGAGTGTTTGAAGTGGTCTGCAGGAGGCGCCGTTTGAGACTTTTGTGGAGGTGGTGGAGTAGATCCTCCTCTCAGTTCCTGTTCAGCTGCTACTGTCTGAGAAGAGCAGGGACCTTCAGAAGAACCAGGGCCATGGAGACGACCAGATCCAGGCGCCTCGGGGCCATTTACGTCTTTGCCACGGCGGCGCTTTTGTCAGGTAAAGTTTAGCATTTTCTGTTTTTTATTATTCTGTTCAACGTGAGGCCCAAGGACCAGATCCGGGCCCCGCAAATGATCAAATCCGGGCCGCGGCGCCACTTTTAAATACACTTTTCATTATTATTGGTTTAGTTTCTGTTTTCATTCTGTATTATTATGTCATTATGTGGACTTAAAGGCGCATTGTGTAACTTTTCTGGTGGATCCATCACATGCTTTTCTCCGTGGAGTCAGAATTCATGTTTTTCTGGGTATTTTTGAGCTTTAAAACCACCTGTACTTGAATAAAAGCGAAGTAGAGCTGTTTAATGTCACACTGTGGAACATTTTAAGCAGAACAATGACATATCCATGGAAACAGGAGAGGGACCCCCAACCGAAAAGTTACACAGTGCACCTTTAACAATAATTTTGGAGGGTCAGTATTATTTTCCTTGTACCAGTGGAAAAAGTTTGGTTATTTTTCTGTTCTGCGTTGAGATTTGGAGCTTCTCTCACTTTTTATTGAAATGAGGACTTCAGTTTTATAGCGTAATAGTAGCAGTAGTTTATTCGGCCATTTTACAACACTACAAAACAGAGTAAAACAGACGAAAATCCCATGGATCGTGACCGAAAGGGTTTAGGCTGAAGTAAAAGTGCTTAAAACGCCAAATCCAATTCAGAAATGACAGAATTCCAAGAAAAAAGCAGCGGATGAACAGCAAGTTTTTACAATTTGACTTGTGACTTACTGTATATATAAGAGACAAGTATATATTAAAACAAAATTTAATCTTAATTTTTCCGGTGGAGGGTCTGTCAAGTGCTTGTCTCCATGGAGATGTGTTTGCTTTGTCTGGGATGTTTCACAGTGTGGCATTAAGCCTTTTTATCTCTGTAAACACATATTTTTATACAGCGCTTTTCCACCTTCAAGGCTCAAAGTGCTGAACATCAAGGAACCACTCAGCCATTCACACAAAAGTCGAAAAGTGTCTTGCCCAAGAACACAACAGCAGCGTCCGTCTGTGGGAGCTGGACCACACTGCAAAAAAGGCCTATCAAAAAATAAGAAAAAAATACAAATTCTGAGGTAAAAATGCAATGCTATTTTAAGCCAGTGCAGTAAGAAATTTTCACTTACCAAGTTTTCTTAAAACAAGACGAAATATGAATCTTGTTCTAAGCAGAAAACACTAGTTTCAAGTATTTATGGCAAGATTTTTCACCTTATTGGTTTGAGGAGGAAGTTAAAGAGCCTTAACCTGGACTGAGTTAATATAAAAAGTGCTTAGAATAAGTTATAATCTCTATATAAGAAATATCAAGATGGAATATCTTGAAACAAGTAAAAAAAAAATTCACCTTATTAAGTAAAAAAATATTAAAATTGATCTTTTAAGATGAATCTGCTTAATTCAAGTCAGTTTAACTCTGCTAGAAAATCCTTTTTTGTAGTGCAACCTGTGGATCAATGAATCTGACCAATGCTCAACCAATAATGTTTTCTTTTTTTTTAATGCCGAGAGTGCAAATCGAACCGACAACTACCACCTGAGCTCCTGTCTTCATGAAGACCAATCCAGACCAAGTTACAGGTCAGATCTGTGGAGAGGCGACCCCACTCACACTCAGATGCCTGTTTTTCTGGGTATTTTTAAACCATAAAATAATTATGACTGAATAAATGTAAAGTAGAGCTGTTTAATGTCATACTGTGGAACATTCCAGGCAGACTATGACAATGACATATCCCAACCAAAAGAGCATAGGGCGCATCTCCACAGAACTGACCTGTAACGTGGTCTGGTCTTGTCTCCATGAAGATAGAAGGTTTAATACTGCAAAGCTTTCTAGACAAAGCAACAGTATTTCCACAGAGAAAAGCATTTGACGGACGCTCTGTCAAAAAAGTTACACAATGCACCTTTAAAAAAAAAACTGCATAAAAGGACAGTCTGGCAAACAACTGGAGCCTTTGTGATATTAAAGTTGAACTCCGGCATATTTGAAGCTAAAGTCCGTTGCTAGAGGTGGTCTTTCAACAACTTTCGGTTTCTCTTCTTCACCATCAGTAGTCGATCCTCATTTGTTGCTTCTGGCGGCTCGAGCCTCTTCCCGCCGCTGGAGTCGGCAGTCGAGTCTTTTGGGCTTTCACATGTGCAGTGGGAAATCAACATTGTGTATAACAATCAAACTGTCAGACTTGTGGCTGTAGTAAGATGGGTTAAAGTGGTGTTAAGCTTCTTCAGTGTGAAGCAAATTGATGGAAGTTCAGAACTTGCCCCCATCACTACACTAGTTTGTTGTCTTTATAGACTCACTGCCACAGTGAGATCTCCACCGAGGAAACACTGATCTGTGCCGTTTTTTGGCTTCTGACAGAATTCGACCACCTCTAGCAATGAACTTTATTGTCAAATGTGCCGGAGTTCCACTTTAAAATTGCTCCATCGTATATTACAGTTTCTATTTGACTGAATATTCTGCACATGGTCTGTCGTGTGGTTGCAGCTCAGGTCTTGTGCAGCACAGACGTGGTCACGGGGACGGTCCGCTCCAACGTCACGCTCAGGTTCACGTTCAACAGGACCAGCGGACTCACCGATATCGGCCTGTACTACAGAAACCGCACCAAGCGTGCCCAGTGCGTGCCCTCCTTCTGCCCCAGCACCTTCACCATCGACGCCCACAAGTGAGGAGCGCTCGTCCCGTGTGTCTGACCACTTACAGATGTGTTGTTTCATTCAGATGGGGACAGGAAGTGTTTTGCGCCGCTTCAAAACAGCACAGTGGGCGACAGCGAGTGCGTAAAAAGTCTGAACGGGCCGGCACAGACCCGCTATCGGGAAAAAATAAGTCTAGACATAGATTATGACCCGTAGGATGTGGAGACTTTTCATACAATTTGGACGATTTCCCTGGCGTTGAGGCGTTGGAGATGATAAATGCTCTGGTGCTGCAGACCTCGTGTTACACTGAGCCAAATTAAAGACTTTAAAAACCTGGAGGAGACAACTATTTTGAATTAAAATCACCCGCTGCACCAGGATAACCTAAAACAATGATTAAAAAAGGTAGAAAACGCCAAATTACCGCAGTGAGATCGTAAAATTAGCGCCGCATGAAGCTTTTTGCGCGACAAGTTGCTGCAAACTCTACAGTAGCATCAATTGTTTCCGCGCCTCCTGTTTTTAGATTGTTGATCCGGTTTTGTCGTTTGTTTTTTCTGTACGTTTTTTTTAAGATAACTCCCTGTGACACAGTATACAAAAAATGTTCGTCTTTCTCTCGATTCGAGCGGATGCAGCAAACATAAACTGCACAGAATTTAGGCGTTTTGGCGCAGAGTCACTGGAGGTAAACGGCTTCTGTGCGACCGAATTTACTTCCTGACCCCATCAATATGTCTGCTGTTTGTTTGATGTGCACGTTAGCATGCTAGTCACGGTTAGCTTTACCGTTCTGAGCCGCTCTGGTCTCCGAAAGTCGTGAAAGCGTTTCTAAACTCATCGTAGTGAATAATTAGGACGATCTGAACACATAAAGTAAGTGAGGAACAACTTTGGAACCACTGCAAACTGTTTTAAATGAACCAGCTCGATTTTTTATGTTTTAAGACAAGAAAAATCAGGTACAGCTCCTTTAAATGATTTGAACATTAATGTTTATCAGATTTAGATTTTTATTTAATTTTAAATTATGAATCAGATATTATGTCCTGACAGTTATGCTTCTCCTACTCTTACTTCAGTATTTTTTTGACTTCTTCCATCTTTTTTTGGTTTTACTTTCATGTATAATGAAAAAAAAAGACCTTAACCTTAAACTTATCGCTTTGTACTTCTCCTTGAGTAGCCTAATATTAGTAATTGGTCCTATATTACATAGAATTGATTCTTGTGAGGTTTAAGTCATGTTATAACACTGTTTCCTCCTCAAAAAAAGACCCGGAGTTGTGTTTTGTTTCATTCATGTTTGAGTAATTCGTTTATTTATACAGCACAATTCGTCCTCAGAGTCATTAAAAATGCTTTTCAGAATAAGAAATACTTGAAAATCACAATACAAAGAGATTAGACAGTAGAAATCGGCAATTCCAGATCTGAAATTATCCAACTGTGGAACAACTTCCTGTATTACCACATGACATCACAAGGTGGAACAGAGTTTTTTCGGTTTAAGATGGGAACTCAGTCTAAATCTGCAGGTTTGTGTGTTAAACATGTGTGAACTAAACACAACTCCAGGTGTGTTTGTGCTGAGGAAACATTAGAACAGCGTAATATCGGCGCTTTAAACGTATTACTTGTGCTTCTGTAATATTATTTAGCAGTAACAGTACTTTGTCTGTGCTATTGCAGTGCCACAGTGTTCTACCGCCTGTCTAACCTGACCCTGGTGGACAGTGGTGTGTACTACGCCGCGCTGTACACCGGAGAGGCCCCCGCTCCCGAGAGTAACCGAGTCCAGCTGCAGGTGGTGGAGGAGATCCAGACCACAGCACGTGAGGCGACACTCTGTCTGTGAGGGGACGGGGAAGGGCAAAGGGCTCTGTGGCCCCGGGCTCCTGTCGATTTGAGCTCCATAGCGTTTCTGCGCACGACCCCCAAGCGCTGTTACAGTTTAACCCTCCAAGACCTACGTTATATTATACGATACAGAGGAATATGTTTTCTATAACCGTGCAGAACTTTCTAACCGTAAAAGACAGAAACTTCCTTTTCTCCTCTGAAAGTGCAGACATAGAGGTTTCTGTACATTTCTGCGGCTTTATCCTACGTCACACTCACGCTGTGTGATGACGTGAGCAAAACGAGTGTCCAATAGGAACTTTGTTTTCCCCAAACTCATGCGCTCCGTCCATTTTGATCGACCCAAACTTTGCCAAAGAGTGAAGTGAGTCAAGATGGTCGACTCCTCTGACTGTGTGTGTTTATAACGAGTGAAAAAGTCGCTCTAAGTGGAGTTTATTCTCACATACATGGAAAATTACACATCTTGGTGTGCGTAATTGTGCATCCCTTTCTATTTTTATTTAAAGGTTTATTTCAGTCAAAATGAACAAATCCAAATGTAATTTCCACCATGGAAATGCAGAAGTGCTGTGGCTCTGGCCCTGGACCTGACAGGAGCTGTTTCCATGAGGCACCAGAAAAGTAATGGAGCGATTACACTTTTTGTTTTGTTTTTAGGGCAATAAGGAGATTTTTAGTTTATTTACAGACTTGATATTTTGCATTTTTGTAGCTAAGGCCCTAAATTAAGAATTTTTTATGTCCAAAAATTTGTTTATACATGTTTGCTGTGTGTTTTGTATAAAAGAGTGGGCATTTTATTTTCAGTTTTTTTTTTCATCTCTATTTCTGGTCCTGTAGCATTTATCACAGCCACATGACACAACTACAGCAGCAGATTGTGAAATAACAGGCTGGACTGAACAAAAGGATGTAGAACACTTCATTAGGGGTAAAAGGGGCAGTTTTAAAAGCAAAATTAAGAAAAAAAAATCCAGGCGAGGAGAAATGTACTAAAATTGCCCTTAGGTCTTGAAGGTTTAAACTCTGTTGATTTGAGCTCCCGAGACAGAAGTGAAGGAACAATTCACATTTTAAAAGGTTTTATTGAATGTTTTGACCAGTTAAACATGTAAACATCGATATGCGTTTGTTGGATCTGCGGCAGAATAACGACCTTAGATGACTGAATATTTGATTTTATCGTTATCATTTTCATTACACCGTATTTTATTTTGTTTCCATGTGTAGAAAACGTAGTAACTTTGTTCAAAAGGCTGTGCTGTATAAATAAAATATCACTCTATTATAAGAGGACATTCACACTGTAGCCTATGATATTAGTGTTAAATATTAGAGATTTAATATAAAGATTTCAGTGTTTCCAGTCATTTCTTTCTCTTATACATCTATTTCTATGGACAGACCTGCTGTATGACAGGTTTTTAACACTCTCTCACTTTTACTATTACTAATATTTATTTAGATAATACCTGTTGTAGTTATAAATTAAAGTTTCACTCCAATTAAGTAATAATTTGTGAAGAAAAGTTGAAAAACACATTGAAAATTACAGGAAGTAAAGAGTTGTCAAACACACTGAGGACGTCACGCTGGGGGAATTTTATCCAAAAGTTCAATTACAATTTACACGCAAGAAACTCATTTTTCTGATGCTTTAAACACGATTTAAGCAAAATACAAAACAAAGGTGCAGTCTTATACTTTTATTAGTTAAATAATAATGTCTGTGTTCATTAGAGGAGTGTTGGCTTACAGTACAGTATGATAACTGTGATGCCATAATTTCCAGACAGGAAGTAAATTTGAAATCTAAAAATTTACAAAAACAAAACAAAAAAGGTGATTTTTTTAAAAAGTAAAAATCTTGAATAAATCTTAAAGTTGAACTCCGGCACGTTTGAAGCTAAAGTCCGTTGCTAGAGGAGGTCGAATTCTGTCAAAAGCCAAAAACAGCACAGATCAGTGTTTCCTCAGTGGAGATCTCACTGTGGCAGTGAGTCTGTCAAGACAACAAACTAGTGTAGTGATGGGGGCAAGTTCTGAACTCCCACGTAAAACACCATTTTGCTTCACACTGAAGAAGCTGAACACCACTTTAACCCATCTTACAACAGCCACGAGTCTAACAAACAAAACGCTCTGTCTGGTTCACTCATTAGTGTCTGGAAACGGTAGAAAACATCTTTATAAGCAGCCTTAGACTTACCTCTGTTGAAATCCCAAAAAACTCGCAAGCAACAAGTGCGAATCGACCACTGACTGTGCAGAAGAAGAGAAACTGAAAGTTGTTGAAAAAAAATGGTTCAGGAATGTATTTTTTAGCTTTTTAGCAAAAAATATAATTCACTTGCAAATAAATGGGATTAGAAACGACAGTGAGCTTTATAATTTTGGTTTTAAAATGTTCACATCACCCCACTGTACATGACCCTGATGTTTTTATTTCACTTGTGAGCTTCATTCGGGGGCCGAGCGCTGTGGATGACGTCGCACTCGTTCAGTCCACGTCTTTATACAGTCTGTGGTTTGCTTCTGCCCCTCAGCTCCCCCCGGCCCCTCGTCCTCCTCCTCTCCGACCTCTCGCTCTCTGGACGGGGGTTTGTCTCGGGGCCTGTCCTCCTCTGTCCTCACCGGAGCTGTGCTGGGGCCTCTGCTGCTGTTGGCCGCTGCTCTCGTCACCGTGGCCTGGTGCCTCCTCAGGACCAAAGGTAAAAACACAGAAGAAGACAGGAAATGCAGAACAGGGACAGGGACAGGAGCCCATTGCCCCGTCAGAACCACACGCTGAGACAAAACTGTACAGGAACGAGTGGATGTGGATGTGAGACGTCCTGTCTCCCTGATCCCCGAGTGTGCTGAAGTTGGACTGACCCCTTGTCTGTATCTGTAACATATTTTGTTAGTTTGTTAGTTTATTTTCTTTGGTCAA
The DNA here is from genome assembly GCA_034769755.1 of Odontamblyopus lacepedii. NCBI lineage: Eukaryota > Metazoa > Chordata > Actinopteri > Gobiiformes > Gobiidae > Odontamblyopus > Odontamblyopus lacepedii. The sequence goes on from CM068350.1 coordinate 34,325,271, forward strand.
TTAACATAATCATGAATCATATTCCAATGATTTAACACGACCAGGCGACGTTGGGTGTCCAGAAAGGTGCCATTATTATTATTATTATTATTATTATTATTATTATTATTATTATTATTATTATTATTATTATTATTATTATTATCATTATTATTATTATTATTATTATTATTATCATTATTATTATTATTATTATTATTATTATTATTATTATCATTGTTATCATTATCATTATCATTATTATTGTTATTATTATTATTATTATTATTATTATTATTATTATTATTATTATAATTATTATTATTATTATTATTATTATTATTATTATTATTATTATTATTATTATTATTATCATTGTTATCATTATCATTATCATTATTATTGTTATTATTATTATTATTATTATTATTATTATTATTATTATTATTATTATTATCATTATCATTATTATCATTATTATTATTATTGTCATTATTATTATTATTATTATTATTATTATTATATAACACAGAAATTCTGCATAACACAAAGTTATTCTACAGATCGAAGGGGTTTTTAAGATGAAGTTTGACACTTATTTTGCCGAACCCTGTTAACATACAGTTTAAAATAAGACGCAAGATGACAAAACAGTTTAGAGAAAAAGACAAAAAACAAAACAAACTCATCTTTTATGAGTGCAGGAAAGAATACGCACTTGGTTCTTTGGTATTTATTTATTTATTGGTTTATTTAATTGGGGCAGTGCCTGTAAATGAACAGACACGGGACACGGGTCACACGGGTCAAAAATACATCAGCAACATTTAGTAAAACAGTCAAATTTACATTAAACAATAATCACACCCTATATACAGTTTTACACACACACACACACACATACGCACACACAGACACACACAGAGACACACACACACACACACACACACACACACACACACACTGTAGGTTCCATAAGATAAACTACATGTTTTAATGTATTTCTCTGTACTTTCCTACAATTTGGATCTTTTAAATGTTTTTTTTTTTAAATGTGTAAATTGTTTCCGAGCCTTTTATTGTTTCGTCCAGACTGTGATGGAGCCGCGTCGACTTTTCAGACTCGTCCTCACATAAACTTTCTGAAAGAGTCTCGATCCTCTCGGATTATACTCACTCGCTCTAGTTTTGAACATCTCTTGAATACCCCGAGGAAGCAGATTATTATGTGCCTTTTTTGTGGAAAATTGAGTGCTTTTTTTTTTACTTTAAACCTAATTTTCCGTGTTTGTAACTTGAGATGTGACAATAACCAAAATATCCTGATGTCCTTCACTTAAATGAACAGTTATGATGCAGAAATAACTAAAAAAACAGAGGGAACTACATAGACCATGATCCTTTGCTCCGTTTCAGTGCAGACGACATGAAGAAATAACTGTTCTAAGCACTTTTACGTCTTAGTACTTTGGATTAAGTCTTGTCAAGTCATTTTAAGAGAAAAAAGTTGCATATTCACAGTTTTGTGAGCCTCCAAAAATATCATATGGAGAAATGTGGATATCGTTACATCCCCGTTTGAACTGAACAAAATCATATCGTTTTAACAGTTTTGATTGCAGAAAAAGTGAATGTGTGTGTTTTTGGACACTGCTGTGTGACCGTACCATAAAATGTGTTAAATTAATACTATAGAGTTTAGAAAAATATCAGAATAAATGTGTATTTTTGTTTATTATAGTGGAAAACATTGGTAGGGACTATTTTGTCTTCCCCAAATATTGATTGTGACACGTCCCTATGCAAATCTACGCTCTTGTTATGACGAATGGCGATTCTTACGGCTCTTTTCTGTAAACTGGATTAACATAAGTTTTACAAACACTTCCCCAAACTTCAGTACAACAGATCAAATATGAAACAGTGAATTATTATGAATTATCAGACAAATCCGAAGCGCTGCTGTTTAAAACTCTTTCAGCTCATGTTACTGTGATTGTTTCATTTGGACTTAAATCTAGTGAATCGATCGAGACACGATTTTTAAAGGTTTTTAAGTGTGTAACGTTTCCGGTTGGGGGGTCGTTTCTACGGATACGTCACTGCACTGTCTTGAATGTTCCGCAGTGTGACATTAAACAGCTGTACTTCACATTTATTCAATCACAGGAGGTTTTAGAGCTCGAAAACACCTCGCAAAACAGATCTGGCCCCGAACTCGGTCTGGTTTGGTCTCCGCGATGACAGAAAGGTTTAGTAATGCCATACTGTGGGACATTCCGGGCAAAACGATAACATCTCTACGGAGAAAACCGCCAGAAAAGTTGCGGCTTTAACTATGAAACCAGCTCAGGCGTTTATCCACAGAGCCGCGTTCAGGGGAATTATACGTAAAGAATAAACGAAACAAACTTCACAAATTGTTTCCCCAGATCTCCAAACCGTGTCGTAAATGTGGAATGACTCGTTCAAAGTGCAGAATACGAAGAGCTGCTTGAGTTAATGCCGTTTTTGGTTTATTAGACTAGAAATGCAAAATACTTTCAGGTCCATCAGCGCGCGGATTTGAACCTGCAACTCAGCCTCAAACTGTTTCCACTGAGTCGCACTGACAGGAATTGCTCAACCCCAGTATTACAGAAATACTCAAACCAAAGTGAAAGTCAGCACTTGTGAAGCCGAAGCATGATTCAGAGCATTTGCACATGCATCAGCTCAGATGCAGGTGGAAAAAGAGAGAGTTTTTCCTCCTGACACGTGAACTTTCACTCAGCTTTACATCTGCTGCTGCTGCTCGGAAATGGGGCACCCCCGAAACCTGCAACCACTGCTCCTGAGCACAACAACGCAGCGGTGAATGAGCTTTACACCTAAAATAGTGTGGAAGAGAAGAAAAGAAGAAAACTGCTATGTGAAAGTCAAGCTATTATTGAACCATGTGCAAAAAAAAATCTAATCCGGTCGACTGCACAATATTCTGTTGGGTAAAATATCCAGAGTAATAATAATAATAATAATAATAATAATAATAATAATAATAATAATAATAATAATAATAATAATAATACATTTTATTTATTAGGTGACTTTCTGGACACCCAAAGTCGCCTTACAACAACATAAACACATTAAATACAATTAAAACACACAGTTAGAAGCCACAGTTAAAGTGGGACAGTATTTAATTGATTGTATTTCGTGTTGTATTTTATTAGTATTTAGTATTTACTGTTCCCCCCATCAACCTAAAAAACATGCCCGCACCCCTATGAACTAACATCAAGGACCATGTTGTCCACCCTCCTGTGGGCTCACCACCTGCAGAGGGGTTCATGGGGGGGGTCAGGTGCTATGAGTATTGGGCAGCACGCTGCCCCCGCGACCCAGCTGGATTAAGCGGGAGAAGATGGATGGATGGATGGATGGATGGATGGATAGTATTTACTGATGTATTTGACGGTATTTCAGTTGATTGATTGTAATTTAATTGACTTACAATAAGTTATCAGCTATTCTCCCTGGAGACCTACAGTATGTAACATGTTTTAGGGTTAAACTAAGAGTAATTTTAGACATATTTAAAGGCGGAATCCAAAAGTTTACTGAAATAACATGCATGTATTTTAATCAGCTTGTCTCCATGAAGAGCTTATTGTTTTCTGGGATATTTGTATGTCATTGAACTGACCATCGTGCATTTATTCTGTTGTTTTTGCTGCTCTGAAATACCTCGAAAAACCTGAATTCTTACAGCGAGCGTCGCCTCTCCACACATTTATATCACATTTGTTCATTAAGACAAGTGTAATCTCATTTTCAAGTGCGTCTGTGAAGTAAAATACGGCTATAGAAGTTGCATTACGTTTAAATTAGTTCAATTAATTTAGGTTTCCGGTCTGGAACAATTAACATTCAATAGAGAAACATTAAAACATGGAATGCGCTTATGTTTTTCTCTAAATCAATGTTATTTTCTTCATGTTTTTCTGGATTTGTTGTTGAAATGATTAACCTCAGGCTGATATTTTATTTTGCTTTGTTTTTTGTTTTTTTCAGAACCAAAAGGGCAGATTCAGGACAGCTCTATCCCCACATTGCATGTAAGATCTGCTGAATACATATTATTTTATATATAACTTTAATGTACGGAATATTTACTGCATATTTCTGGCAAATATTACAGCTAAAGTGTGATTAATTTAAAGAAGCATTCATTTTTAAGAGAACATTGCATTTGTAGAGATCTAAACTATAGGGTTAGCAGGTTTACTCAGGATTTTCCCCATAGAGACTCATTTAATAAAGTCATCTGTACAGAATATTCTCACTTAACGCAGTCTGGCAACCGTTCAGTTTCAGAAAGTTCTGTTTAGTAATGACAGTATCTTCTGTGCCCAGCTGCAGGACAGAGTAGCATCTGTTGGTCCCCGTGTTACCCCTGGTCCCTCTGGTCCCTCTGGTCCCTCTGGTCCCTCTGGCTCCTCTGGCGTTGGTCCTCCTGGTCCTCCTAGTCTGCCAGGTCCTTCTCTGATCTACAGTGTCCTGGACTTCCCCCAAAGACCGACTCGAGTCCTGGATCTGAACAATGACACTCAGTACGCCACCATCACATACCTGCCCCAAGAGACCGTCACCTGCCCACGAGAGACCGTCACCTGCCCTAAGAGACCGTCACCTGCCCTGAGAGACTCTCACCTGCCCCGAGAGACCGTCACCTGCCCTAAGAGACCGTCACCTGCCCTGAGAGACCGTCACCTGCTCTAAGAGACTCTTACCTGCCCCAAGAGACCGTCACCTGCCCTAAGAGACCGTCACCTGCCCCGAGAGACCATCACCTGCCCTAAGAGACTCTTACCTGCCCTAAGAGACTCTTACCTGCCCTGAGAGACCGTCACCTGCCCTAAGAGACCGTCACCTGCCCTAAGAGACCGTTACCTGCCCCGAGAGACCGTCACCTGCCCTAAGAGACCGTCACCTGCCCTGAGAGACCGTCACCTGCTCTAAGAGACTCTTACCTGCCCCAAGAGACCGTCACCTGCCCCGAGAGACCATCACCTGCCCTAAGAGACCGTCACCTGGCCTAAGAGACCGTCACCTGCTCTAAGAGACTCTTACCTGCCCCGAGAGACCGTCACCTGCCCTAAGAGACCGTCACCTGCCCTAAGAGACCGTCACCTGCCCTGAGAGACTCTTACCTGCCCTAAGAGACCGTCACCTGCCCTAAGAGACCGTCACCTGCCCTGAGAGACCGTCACCTGCCCTGAGAGACCGTCACCTGCCCTAAGAGACCATCACCTGCCCTAAGAGACCATCACCTGCCCTAAGAGACCATCACCTGCCCTAAGAGACCATCACCTGCCCCGAGAGACCGTCACCTGCCCCGTGGGAAGTCTGAGCACAACATGAGCACTGAGGGATGAGTGAATGTAAAAAGGCCTATATGAATGTATTATGTCTTTGGCCCTGTCTCATAATGGGTCAAACGTTCCTCTGGTTTGTGGAATATTTGCAATCGCTATACTAATACTAAAACTAATACTATAAAGAGTTTTTTTTCTGTTTCACTAATAGAAAGTGCTATAAAAATGTAATTTATTAATTATGCATTAAAAATAGTTCACAAAAAAGAGCTTTGTGTCTTTGATTACAAAAGTGGATGACTGAAAAATACTGTCAGCTGAATACAAAATAACATTTATAATATTATAAATGTAAACGTGCGTAAACATGTTTGAGTTTAAAGCTGCTCTGGACTCAGTGGGGTCCTCCTCACACACAGAGGGTCCATTATAACCGGCCCCATCTTCACTCAGCTCATAAGTGATGACAGGATGTGCTCAGGAAGGAAAACACCAAATTTGGTCACAGCCACAAAGACTAGATACATTTTACATACAGACGTAAACAGTTAAAGTGCAGTCCACAGCAGATAATGTGAAAACCCACAGATACATGCACAGATACAGGGCCTCAGTGACTCTCATTGCACAGTTTTGCAATGAACCACCATCTGCATCTGCCACTTTGCCCAAATGCTTCTGAACCCACACCTGCTGCTCTGCTGTAAGTGAAAAGTGAAGGGTAAATGTGTCTGGCCCAAAGACACAACGACAACATACATCTTGAGCCACATTTGATCACGAGATTTTCTTAAGCTGGTTCAGCTCCTCCTGACAGGACCACATAAAACAGGCTTAAGGAAAACTGTTCTTCTGATAAACTGATCTGACATAACTCTGACAAAGCTCTTTGCTCTCTCTGTCTCTGTCTATTTCTCTTTCTCTCTGTATCTATTTCTCTTTCTCTCTGTCTCTCTATCTATTTCTCTTTCTCTCTGTCTCTCTATCTATTTCTATTTCTCTCTGTCTCTCTATCTATTTCTATTTCTCTCTGTCTCTCTATTTATTTCTCTTTCTCTCTGTCTATCTATTTCTCTTTCTCTCTGTCTGTCTATCTGTATATCTCAAGATTCAAGATTGTTTATTTGTCATATGCAGGTTCAACACAAGGTCCACAGTGCAATGAAACGCTCAGGATGAGAAGAACCGTTGACTCGCTGAGATATTCAAGAAGTACTAATAGCTGCAATAAATAGTACTGTTAAAAAAGTGTTTGCAAATACAAGGGAAATAAGTAAACAATATAGTAAAAAATATAATAAAATACAGATATAATAAAATGTAATAAAATATAATAATAAGGTGTAGTATTTCACAGGTGAGTTCCATATTGCACATAATGGTATTGCACGTGGGTTGTGGAGCAGGTTATTGCACAGATAATAGTGACAGTGAGATAATGATACATTCATATATTGCAGCAGCCGTAAGTATAATGCATCACAGACAGTCATTTAGTGCAGTGTTATTGAGAGTTCAGTAGTCTGACAGCATGGGGGTCTCTCTCTCTCTCTCTCTCTCTGTATCTCTCTATCTGTCTCTCTATCTCTCTTCTGTCTGCTGCACTTTCTGCAAAAGCTCCTAAAAACCACAACATGTTTCAGTCACACTCAGCAAACGGTTAATTTCACCCAGTGTCAAACCGAGTGACAGTATCAATGAAACAACAGTGATCATCGTTCAGAATCATTCCCTTGTTTAAAATCTCAAATCTTCAGTGAGAAGTTTGCACATGCTCAGTGCAGTAGTGATAAATCAGGATACTCGAGTGATGCTTGGAAGATTCTGCATTTTTAGACCACTTAAAGAGACTACACTTCAAAAACCTGTGATATTCTCCACAGACATTTACCACTGGATTTCAGGGCCAGTTTTTCCCCTGTTTCGTTACATTGGGCGTCCCCCAGGGCTCCATAATCGGCCCCTTGCTGTTCTTTCTCTTTGTAAAAGCCTCACCTCTGTCCTGTCCCGGTGAATGGAGCTTTATGCAGGCGGTGCAGTCCTTTATGCACCTGCTCAGACGCCGGGTCAGGCTGCTCACCTTTTGTCTCCACGTGTGGCAGTGGTTCAGACTAAATCAGATGCTAAATCTCACCAATACAGTAGCAACGTGTTTTTCGATTAATTCTGCTCCAAGTTTTCATATCAACTTACGAAACGATGCAAAAAGAAGTCAAATATTTGGGTCTGGTCCTTGATCCCCAACTAAAAATGAATAAACATGTCAAAAAATATCCAGAACCACCCAAAGCAATGTGTTTTTGACTGTTTTTAATTCATCAGACACTGCATCCCCTCCCAGACGGCCCCGCTGTACCTGCTGTGATCGTCTCTCACTTATCGTACAGGATGAGCCCAGGAAGCTCCTGCAGTTACTTTATTACAGTCACAGTTTATTCTATAATCAAGCAACAAAAAAGATCATGGACAAAAACAATCCATTATCACCGCTTTAGTGGATTATATTCTCTTATACTAATCTTCAAATGCATAAATAATCTAGAACCAGAGGCAGTAAGAACGGTACATTTATTCAGAGACAAACAGGCAGCAGAGTCACCTCCACACAGCAAAAACTGGAGGCTTAAAATTTCAGGGTAAAATATTTCAGAGTTGTTTTTAACACAGAAAGTGTTATTTTAACTATTTGAAAGTTAAAGTCGGGGTTATTTGCCAGAGTTGATATGGTTAAAGTTAATTCAACTTCCCTTAGTGTTAATTTGGCTCCTCCACCCACCACTTCAAACTCCCGTGAGAGAAGACGAGCTTGAATCAGTTTTGTTCATAATTTCATTTTAAATGAGCTAAAATAAAGTGTAAATATAAAACATCTCTGTGTGTTGTTTAGCTAAATCAGGATAACTCTACAAAGTGTTATCCGTTTACCCTCAAAACGTTAATATAACTCTTGATTTCGGGGTTAAACAGGAACTTTGGTCCAGTGTAACTTAACCTCCTGAGACCCGAGCTTTTGTCTGGTGTCCATTTTTCATTTCTTCTTGCTATTTGGGATAAGTAGGACCTACTAAGTAAGTCTTCTGTATGACACCATTGGTTAAAAAATGTAAAAACATTAAAATGTATAAATAAATTACAAAAAAAAAAAAAACAGCAATTAGCTGTTTATTTCAAGCCCTAAACCTGCCAAATGTGACGTAGGTCGACCGTGAGCGGGTTGGGGTTCAGTGAGTGAGGTTAAAACACACACAAAAAGGCCTGAAAATGTGGTCCACAGTTTTAATTTTGTATGGTTTTCAATCGTTGCAAAAAAAAGTAGAGGTGCAAAAAGTGGAGACAGGCAGCAGTTTCCCTATAGCAGCAGAAACGTCCAGCAATTTATAACTGTAAACTCATCTAAATATTCCCAAGTTTACCTAACAACATGTACAATCAATAATATAACATAGTCCCAATGTCTTCAAACGAGGACATGACATTTACTGATGCTCTCGTCTGCTGTGGTCAATAAAATGTGTCAAATTTTAATGCCAAATGAAGATACATTGAGATACATGAAGAGACATTATTGTACATAAATACATTGGTTTTATTCATAAATTTTGCATCTAAACTTTACCATGCAGTTTTTTTTTTTACTTTCGGGAGCTGCTGTAGAGGTTTTTAGTTGATTACAGGTGAAAGTTTAAAATAATTGAAAATCATGGTGCTAAGAGGCAAAAATGTAATGTCCTCATATGTGGCCACAGGGTCTCAAGAGGTTAATTAACATTTCCAAAAATGTTAATTTAACTCTAGAACAGATTGGACTCATATAAACTCTGAGAAAATGTTCAAATTGATTCTGTGAGAGTCAATTTTTACACTCCAGTTTTGCTGTGCAGTAGCAGCTGTACAATCCCACAGCACAGAACCACATTTGGACAGTCGACTTTTCATATGAGTTTTATAAAATATGAAACTCACTACCCCCTGAACTAAAGTGCAGAACAGAGCCTCAGCAGTTTAGTTTAGTTTAGTTGCTTATTTATCTTATTTATCAGTCATCCATTAAAACCATATGTAAAGCTCTGTCACCACATCCATCCACTATTTACATATTTCCAGTTTGTGTTGCCGCATTGGCACAGGGCAGATTCACGTGGGTTAAAAGCCGTTGTTCAGCGTTTCATTTGTACATAAGATCTGCTGTGGGAGGCTGTTCTGGGGCTCATGGCTCTACAGGAAAATCTAACCAAAAGAGTTTGTGCGTCTCTGCTCTGCCTGTGGACCGTGTGGCTCAGCAGATCTTCTCTGAACACGACCTTTCTCAATGGAAGAGCAGCTGAATCATGAATAATTTTACATATTCAATAATAATATTTGATTCAATTTAAGGGTCAGGTGCTATGAGTATTGGGCAGCACGCTGCCCCCGCGACCCAGCCGGATTAAGCGGGAGAAGATGGATGGATGGATGGATTCAATTTAAGCAAGTTTTAAGCAAGTTTGATATTTGACGTATCGAGCAGTGGTGGCACAGGAGAGATGTTCACCTCGGGGCTCAAGTTGTACCCACTTGCAAATATTTTATTGTGTGTGTATTTAACTTTTAAACTGTTAATTGAAGGAAAAATCCCAACCAGGGACAGGAGCTATTAATAAGCACTATAGCTGCACTCTCTTTATGCAATGCAACAGCCAGGTGCTCTGCCTGTGACTACGTATGACTGTCCCCGTCAAATAAATACTTAAAACAACTCCAGGTATGTTTTTGATGAAGTAACAGCATTTTAACATGGCTTAAAGCTCACAAGAATCCAGTTTGTGTAATATAGAACATTTTGTCAACGCACCTTCATGAGAAATGTCACGTAAAAGTCATTCAAATAAATTCGATGACTTTATCTGAACGACTTTTACGCGGTTTCTCATTATAATTTAACTCAAATAACATGATCATTGGCCTGTGCTCTTTTGGTGTAACATGGAGAAAAAGCAGTGCAGTTTGACTCATGGTAGGAGATAAAAGTTTAAAGTTCACTTCGTAACTTTTCTGGTGCCTTCTGGTCTCCATGGAGATGCCATTGTTTTGCCCGGAGTGTTCCAGTGTCATTGAGCACATCTATCTATCATTTATGTAATTATGGCCGTTTTATCCCTCAAAAACTCCTTGAATAACATGCATTGGTACTGTTCACAGACCAGTTTTGAAGAGATAGATGAATTTAATGCCGTACTGTGGAACATTTTCTGTGAACTGGATGATCATAAATAAATAGAAAACTTATACGCTGCACCTTTAAAGGGTGAGCAGAGACTGGGGTTGTCAAAAGTACTGAAAAACAGATACTAAAACTATATCGAAATTAGATCCTCATTTGAGCAGATATCGATATTACAAAAGTCACATTCACAGGACAGAAATGAACCTTTCCCGAATAGTTTTAGAATGATCTCGAGCTGAATCAGAGCAAATATAAGGCCACACAGACTATTATACGCCCCTGGACCACTGAGGGATTACACAGATATAAGACCACATGAGAATATAAAAGGAAATACTAGGATTTAACGCTGAAAATCACTTTCTAGTCTAAATAAAGAGCGTTTTTTCATTATCAGTGAGGTCTCAGAATCTGTATTAAGCATCAAGTCTATTCCTTAACATCGAAATCGATTTTGAAATGTTCGTGACAGCAGACGAGGCAGAAGAGAAACCTCATCATTTAAATAAACTGTACTAAGTGTGCTGTTTACCTTATGCCTCAGACTGACCTGAATGTTAAAGGGGGAGTTAATGGGACGTGACCTGGATGTTCGGGCTGTCAGCAGATATGACCGTTTGTGTGTGGGAGCCTCATGTCACTGTTTCCAATGCAAGTCTCGCACCGCAACGCTTAAAAAGGACGTTTTTGAACTCTGCATGAAATGGTTTTGCTTGTGTCATCATCCTCCTTTATGAAGAGTGGACGTAGAAGACACTGTGCAGCCAATGTCGCTCTCTGCTGGAGAAACGGAGAGCTGCAGAAAACCATGAGAAAACGCCTGCCTGGCAAATCCAGAATGATCTCATGGTATTTTTATACAGAGGGATTTCAGTCTGGTCCCCACACTGGATCCCAGAAGCAAATAAAATGCCATAATAACAAAACAAAATGGGAACAAACTCACATCTGCGTCGTATATGCAAATAAAACACTATAATAACAAAATAAAATGGATCCTAAAGGCAAATAAAACACTATAATAACAAAACTAAACGGGACCAAACTCACATTTGGATCCTAAAGGCAAATGAAATGCCATAAAAACAAAACAAAATGGATCCTAAAGGCAAATAAAACACTATAATAACAAAAGTAAAGGCATATCTGGATCTTAAAAGCAAATAAAATGCCATAATAACAAAACAAAATTGGAACAAACTCACATCTGCGTCGCATATGCAAATAAAACACTATAATAACAAAACTAAACGGGACCAAACTCACATTTGGATCCTGAAGGCAAATGAAATGCCATAAAAACAAAACTAAATGGGACCAAACTCACATTTGGATCCTGAAGGCAAATGAAATGCCATAAAAACAAAACAAAACGGGACTAAACTCACATCTGGATCCTATATGTTAATAAAATGCCATAATAACAAAATGAAATGGGAACAAACTCACATCTGCGCCGTATATGCAAATAAAACACTAGAATAACAAAGTAAAGGTATATCTGAATCTTAAAGGCAAATAAAATGCCATAATAACAAAACAAAATTGGAACAAATTCACATCTGGGTCGTATATGCAAATAAAACACTATAATAACAAAACTAAATGGATCCTAAAGGCAAATAAAACACTATAATAACAAAACTAAACGGGACCAAACTCACATTTGGATCCTGAAGGCAAATGAAATGCCATAAAAACAAAACAAAATTGATCCTAAAGGCAAATAAAACACTATAATAACAAAAGTAAATGCATATCTGGATCTTAAAGGCAAATAAAATGCCATAATAACAAAACAAAACAGGACCAAACTCACATCTGGATCCTAAAGGCAAAGAAAATGACATAATAGCAAAACAAAACAGGAACAAACTCACATCTGTGCCGTATATGCAAATAAAACACCATAATAACAAAACAAAACAGGACCAAACTCACATCTAGATCTTAAAGGCAAATAAAATGCCATAATAACAAAAACAAAACAGGACTTTAAATTGGGGAAATATAAAATCCATTGCAAATATATTTTTTCTTTAAATAGCATTTGTATAATTGTTTTGTTATTAGTTTGATCCAATATATATTAGACAGGAGGCAGTAGTGTTGACACGATACGAACATTTCTAAAACCAGTGCTGAAAGAAACAAAACACAACTCCAGGTCTGTTTTTGATGAGGCAACAGCGTTAAAACATGACTTAAAGCGCACAAGAGTCAGCTGGAGACGTTATGGAGTTTCTGTATTAAGATCTGACATTACATGGTGGAACAGAGTGTTTTGTGCTTGAGAAAAAAAACAGAAAAACATGCGTGAATGAAACAAAACACCGCTTAGAATGTTTTTGATGAGGAAAAAACATCATAAAATAGATCGGAAAATATCGTTATATGGGACTTTTAACCACTCAGAAAACCTTTGGTGCATAAAAATGTGTAGGAAGCCACCTTTACACAGTGCAGCCTTACAGTCTTCAGATTCAAGATGCGGATGATGTAATAAAAGAGGCAGTAACAGAGTAGGTAGTGAAACTGAGTCTTGTTCAGGTAGAGAATAACTTTAGAGAAGTGAGCCACTCTTCATTACCGCACCATAACCTCTTTGGCCACTGCTTTCACTTAGCGTCTGAGCGTAAAGTACAGTGAGTATCAGCGCTGCGGCGGCCTCTGGTGGTGATAGTGCGCATTACACTTTCACTTTCTGCCAAAACATGAACAGGGCCCTCCCAAGAGAACCAAAACCTCAGGCCTCATTGGGTTCATGCAAAAAATTAAAGTGAGTTAGGGTTACAGGTCCTATATTGCACAAAATGGATTCTTGTGAGCTTTAAGCCGTGTTATAATGTAGTGTCTTCCTCAAAAACATGCCCAAAGTTGTGTTTTGCTTCATTCACATGTTGGAGTAACCCTTTATTATTACTTTGTCCACATCTCCAAAGCGCAAAATGCTCCTTGTGGTGTCATTAAGCTGTATTTTTCAAGTGAACAGCTCCTTTTACCTTTAGTTTAGTAGAAACTGGCAATTCCAGGGGTGAAATCATCCAAATATGTGGAGTATAAAAAAAACCAGTGGAGCACTTCCTGTGTTTTACCACAGGACATAACAAGGTGGAACAGAGTGTTTTCTGTTTCAGAGAAGAACTCAGCCTAAGAATAAATCAGAATCAGCATTACAGTTGTCATCAGTAAAAGCTTTGACGTGAAAACCTCACACTTGGAGACACAGATAGGTCATGTTTATGGAGTTTGAAATCAAAGTTTGAAAATATGGTTCCTTTAAACACAGTCATGGAAAGCAATAATTGAGTAATTTTGTTCAACAGGTTTACAAAAAATCCCAGGACAGTAAATGAATGTGGTTTGAAGAAAAAAGCACTGGAGTGGGTGCAGCGTGAAACATTTGTGGGTTTCTTTGATATATTCCACAGTATGACATTCTGACTGTGACGGTTGGCCTCTGTGAAGGTTTAATAATAATAATAATAATGCCTTCCATTTATATAGCGCTTTTCAATACATCCAAAGCGCTTTACAATAACACACACACATACAAACACATGCACAGTGTTTTGAGAAGTGATTTGAATCCATCAGTGGTTTCAGCACTTGTATGTGTGGAGTGTCCCAGAGCAGGGGCCTGGACACAGAAGGCTCGGCCCCCCAACAGTCCACAACCTGGAGCGGGGAACGTTGAGCTGAGAGGAAGAGGAGGAGCAGACAGTCCTGGAGGGTGTGTAGGTTTGTGTTTGGTTTGAGAGGCGCTGAGGGGCCTGGGTGTGGAAGGAGAAGAATCTTGTACTGGATCTGGTATTTTAGGTGAAGCCCGTGCAGGTAATGTCAATCTGTGAAATATTCCAGACAAAGCAATAACATCTCCATAAAGACATGCACTGACGGACCCTCCACACAAGTTACACAAGTGGAGTTAATATGATTCAGGAGCCTCTCCCTGCTCCTCTCCAGCCAACCACAGCTCAGCTCAACCACGTCTTGAATTCCCCAGAAGCCCATATTTATATGGCTTATCCCGACAGCTCCATGTGTCTATGCTCTCTCGACTCCCTCAATCCCACCCCACATCTCTTATTCATCCTTCAACCTGAAGGAGGGGGTCCTGAATGAACTGGGTTGTCCAGACAGAGACGAGAAACCCCATCCCGAGTCAGCCGCCATCACATATGCCCATCATTAACCTGATAACACCCGCCTAATTTGGTCTGTGCACAACAGTAACACATACCCAAGTGCCAAAGCTTGTCAAAAGATAATCTTAGACCCCACATGCTTGTGTGATACATATTTTTAAAGCTTAAACCTTCTAGTTTCTGTTGATATGCATATGAAGACTGTGAGTGCAGCTAACTTACAGTACAGACATTCAAAAATGTCTAAAAATAAAAAAAATTTGCCTCGGAAAAAAATACAAAATAATAAAGGCTGTAACTTGGGCAAACTTTATCCTAGACATTGGTGGCTCACTACACCCACTGCTGAACTTGTTGGCAACAACTGTGTAAAGTTTCAGACCTCTAGGCCTAAGGGTTTGGATGCTGTGACCCTTTTTGTAAAAATATGTCAATTTGGCACAAGTGTCCAAATATGTACCAGATGTTCCAAACTGTGATTAGATGTAATGTATAATAAATAAATCTTCTTCTGAACTTTAGGCAGGTTTTCTTAAGATAAAAAACTAAAACAAGCCAAAAAATTTCTCTCCAGAGCCTCTGGTGCCTCCACCAGTGTCTGTGCGTCAGAGCAGGTCAGAGGGTGTCCTCTAGGCCGTTGCGCGCTGATTTCCTCTCTCACTACCGCACCTCTGCCCCACATGGGGCCCACCGCCGAAATCGTCTTTTCATAGGCTACTCAGATCTGCCAATCATTTCCTGAAAGAACCAATGACTGAAGAGCTTTTGCCGTGGAACTGTCCCTCGGTCATGCGTAATACGCCGCTAACTGGACGCGCTTGTTTTGGGTCCCCGAGCTGTAGCGCGCAGCCCCGAAGGCGCACCGAAGCCTGGATATGCTTGTTTTGTAGCTAAGAGTGTGGAGAAAACAAACATACCTCACACCGCTAACAGGAGCTAAGCGTTTAGCTATGCTAAGGACCAAGAGCGAGAGAAGTAGAGAGATGCGTCGGTCATCCATTCAGACAAACACGGACTTTCTGGATTATTTCTCCACATGGAATTATTTTATGAAAAAAAAACAATGGATATTCTTTTTCTGTGGATTGTTACAGACTAATTGAGCACAGCTATTCCTGGACTGGACCCGTTTCGGACCGACAGAACCGGCTCAAAGGTAAGAAATACGCACATATGTTTAGAATATTTTTGGACATTATAAGTTATGGCTCTTTGGGCTCGCTGTGTGGCATAAAATGAATGATATGGTTGTTTTACTGAGGAATTAAGCTTTCAAACGAAGTATAGCATGTCAATAGTGGAAAAATAAGTACGATGAATATCTGGCTTGACTTTTTAATGTTGTGTAATCGCACGCCGGCGGGCGGGTGGGTGGCAAGTGGTTTTAATAAACATCTTTATTGTATTCCATTGCTGTGGTGTGGTCCCTGTTGGTGAATGCATCTTGAGGTTGAGGTTGAGGTTGAGGTTTTATAAAGCTTCAAATGTAGTGATCCCCTCAGCCTTTCAGCAAGTCTCAGCTTTGTTGGCTCGTGGGACTCCTGGGGCGGGTACCGGCGGGCCTAGTGTGCTGCAGCCCGGGCGATTGCAGAGGCAAAAACTCAGGGTTGGGAGGAGTTTCAGGGAGGCCATAGAGGAGGGGTGGTGGTCCCTCTGTATAAGAAGGGGGACCAGAGGGTGTGTTCCAACTACAGGGGAATCACACTCCTCAGCCTCCCCGGTAAAGTCTATGCCAGGGTACTGGAGAGGAGAGTCCGGCCGATGGTCGAAACTTAGATTCAGGAGGAGCCAGGAGGTTTTCGTCCGGGCTGTGGAACACTGGACCAGCTCTACACCCTCCATCGGGTGCTTGAGGGTTCATAGGAGTTTGCCCAACCAGTCCACATGTGCTTTCTGGAGTATGGGGTCCGGGTCCCTTTGCTAAGGGCTGTCCGGTCCCTGTATGACCGGAGCAGGAGCGGTGTTCACGTTGCCGGCAGTAAGTCAGACCTGTTCCCGGTTGGTCACCTCCAGGGTCGCCCTTTGTCACCGGTTCTGTTCATTATGGACAGACAGAAGTCTGGAAGTCCTGCTGCTCCGCGACCTGGCCTCAGATAAGCGGAAGAAAATGGATGGATGGATAAAAGGAGCTGTTAACTTGAAACCACTACCACTTCATGACACAAGGTGGAACAGAGCATTTTGAGATATAGACTAATAATAAAGGAATAAAGGATTACCCAAATATGAGTGAATGAAACAAATCCCAACTCCAGGTCTGTTTTTAAGGTGGTAACAACATTATAACATGGCTCTAAGCTCACAAGAATCAATTTTGTGTAGTTTAAGACCTTTAAGTTCAGTACTTTGCTACTTTTGCTTAGTTACGTTTCACCGTCATACATATAAATACAGAATGAATCTGCTAATTACGGGTTAATGTTATGTAAATTTATGGAAAAAAAGAAATTCAATTTGTTTACACACATCTTATGTAAATGCATTTTTTCTTTTCTGTTTTTGATTCGATTGTGTGAAAGTTGTGCTGTTGTGTGGAATTGTGCCACTTGGTAAAAGTATCTGGGGCATATGATCCGCCACACTTCCTGTCTGAAGACAATGAATTTCAAAACATTTAAAAACACAATGTATTTTTTTCATGTTTTGTGCAGTGTGACTAATACTGAAACGTTTAATCTTGATTTTTTTAATTCACACTTATACAATTCTGATGATTTTTTTAATTAAGTTTTTATTTGTATGTATTTTCAGCTCTGTTTACAGGCTTTTTAAATATATGTACGTACACACGACCAGTCAAAAGTTTGGACCCACCTTTTCACTAATGTTCATAAAGCATACATATTACACAGTTTTCTGATCTGTTATAATATTGTTTCCTCATAAAAATATCCCTGGGGTTGTGTTTTGTTTCATTCTCACGTTTAACACTGCACACTTAGACTGCTCTTTTCTCACACTTACCTTTATGATGTCATGTGGTAAAACAGGAAATGCTCCACTGTGGTGTTGCGGTAGTTTTCCAGTTAACACTTACCTTTTGTTCAGCAGAGATTAGAATTCAGATCTGAAATCCTCCAAATGAGTCTAGTGAAGGTGTGTGGAGTTTAAATATGCAGGATTTGTGTGTTAAACATGTGTAAATGAAACAAAACTGAACTGTTTGCGATGAGAAAACAACATTATAAACGCAGAAAATGGTGTAATATGGGCATTTAAGAAGTCAGGGAGGATATTGATGAGTTTCAAACAACTTCACGACATTCAGTGGGTCAATATTATCGAAAACAAACAGGGGCAGCTACAATTAATATAGTGAAAATGCAGATTTTTGTTGTGATACAGTGAGTTCTTGGGTTGAGTCAATAATAGAAATGATCAGGTTCAACATTGGTGCTTTTACCTTTTGAATACTTCTCATAAAAGTACAATGTGATCAATGGGAAAGTCTGTCTGTTGCCCCCACCTGTGAAAATGACCTAATTTTTGAACTAAGTGTGAATAAACTATGGGTTCATTATGATTTAAAGGTCCTATATAACACAAAATTGACTCTTGTGAGCTCTGAGCCATGTTCTAACGCTGTTACCTCCTTAAAAACAGACCCAGAGTTGTGTTTCGTTTCATTTGCACGTCTTTATTATTAGTGTGTCTACATCTCCAAAGCTCAAAACGCTCTGTTCCATGGTAGTTTTCAGGTTAACATCGACGTTTTACCATTTGTTCAGCAGAGATGGGCAATTCAGGGCTGAAAAAGGTGCATGGAGTTTAAAAACACAGTGGAGCACTCCCCGTATCACCACATGACATCACAAGGAATGGGTGTTTTCCTACCTGTGAGAAGAACTCAGCTTATATATGTCGAATTTGTGTGTTAAACATGTGCGAATGAAACAAAACACAACTCCAGGTCTGTTTGTAATGAGGAAATAACACTATAACAGGTCAGAAAAACACGTAATATGGGCCCTTTAAATCTTTTTTCATGCTTTTACAAGTGTAGTTATTATAGAGCGTTGCCAAAGTTGATTTAAAAAGTGAACAAACGGAGTAAACCTTCGATTAAACTACTTACTACATGACGGTGCTGCATGCGGCACTTTCTGTTTGAGTGTGTGAGGTGGACGGCTCCCCCACCCCCTCTGTGGTTTCACTGCTGCTCACGTAAACTCCAGCACAGACCTGGAGACATTTCTGAGAAGCACTTTCACGTGAACCAGGTAAAATATAGACAGACCTCGACTCGGCTCTGTTCTCATTTTCTCTGATCTGAACCCACATGCGCAGCAAATGACTCTCCTGCTCTTGCTTCAAGGACTTATTATAGGGCTCCTGCTATTCACTGCAGTTGGTAAAGGTAAAAGTAAAAGGTTTTTGACTTCCTGCATCTTTGTCTTGAGTTAAAAGCGCACTGTGTAGCTTTTCGTCTCCTTGGAGAATGTTCCACAGTACGGCATTAAGCTTATCTATGGCACATTCATTCAAATTCACTGTTGGTAAAAGCGTGTTTTTTGATTTCTTGAATTTATGTTTGTAAGTTAAGGTAAACATGCAAGTTTTATTATGTAACTTTGAGATGGAGGGTCCACCACCTGCTTGTCTCTATGCAGATTTGTCATTGCTTTGTCTGGAATGCTCCGCAGTATGGCATTAAGCAGAGGTTTTATTGCTAAAACGATCCCTTGAAAACATACAGATCTGATTCCTGACTTGGCATCAACAGTTTGTCCCCGTGGAAATAGATCCAGTAAGTTTTATGCCACACTGTGGGACATTCCAGACAAAGCAATAATATAACACTAATAAACTGCAGAGGGACAAGCAGGTAGTGGACCCTCCATCAGAAAAGTTCCACAGTCTGACTTAAAATGTGTGTTGCATCATGGTCCATGGGAGTAAACTGGTCTCTGTGCTTTTATATTTGTTCTTTGGTTTGTTCATTTTTGTCCAGTGAATGTGTTCTTTTAATACTGAGACCTGCTCAAATGAGTTTGATACTAGTTTTTCGGTATCGATTAACGTCCCAAACCAAAACAAAGAAAACAACAGGGCTAATCAACAGCGGGACATTTAAGGCAAAGCAATAACATCCTACACAGAGACGAGCAGGTGGTGGACCCTCCATGGGAAAAGTGACACAGTAGTGATGGGTCGGTCACGAACGAAACAGATCAGAGCTTTGAACTGAAGTTTTTTTCTTTCTCTCACCCTCTCTCGCTCACGTTTTTCTCTTCACGCCGCACGTGATTGGTCGATATGTGTTTGCGCTAAGCAGAGGGGGGAGGGGCGGTAGTTAGTCCGACAGAATCTGAGACAGAATCTGACCGCATCAGTGCACGAGCTGTTTTTTCAGCACTTATACTGTATGGAAATGAGCCACGCGATTTTAAGTTTTGTTTCTGTAGAGAGAGAGAGAGAGAGAGAGAAGCACATTTATTTGGCAAAGATGTTAAAAAAATATGTGATGGTACAAAATAACTGCCATGTAGGCAAGAATGTATTGGAGGTCATGCCTGGAGGTGTCATTAAGGCAAAAATGCCGCTATCATGACAGCCCCCTATGACCATTGAATAAAGAGATAGTTCATTTACATTACAGTTACAGAGTTCATATAGTTCAGAGCATGTTGTGATGTATACAGGTGGACATAGAATCAAAAATTTGATATAAGTATGGAAATTTGTGGATATATGATAAAAAGGAAAAAAAAAACAATTATAGGAAAGAAAAAAAACAAAAAAACAATTATAGTAGGATCTATATAAATACAAAGCAATTTGATGAATTACGGCAATATAGAAAGGTGCAAACCACAGGCAAACAGTATGTTGGACAGAGTAAAGTTACATCAGAAGAGCCAAGATAAGAAAGGGATAAGTAAGGTTAGTTTTGACATACATAACAATTCAGTTTTGTGCATGAATCTTCATAGAGACTGATACAATGATGCTTGATATAGGCTAGAAAGCCTTTTTTTGAATGAGTTTGTAGTTTGTTAAGCACAATATCGGAAGTTTTTTCTAGGAGCTGAGGAATGAAATGCCTTAGACAGTACTTCGAATTGGATAATCTTACCCCGGTTATGTGTATTTTATCAACTGATCTCGTGTTGTGCAGGTGTATATCTCTATTAAGAGTAAAAAAGTTTGTGAAATATACCGGCAGATCGTTTTTTATGAATTCATAGTAGAATCCCAGGTATTTCATAACCAGTATGTCATTAATTTTTAATAATCCGAGTTCTTTCAGTAGTGGTTCAGTGTGGGCGTTGTATCTTGCTAGTGACATGGACCTAATGGCTTTTTTATGAGTTTTTTCAAGAACGTCCGCCCTGAAACCCCAGCAAGTAATACCATAATGTAGTCTTGGGAGAATGAGGGAATTATATATAAGTTTTAATACTGGTTTAGGTAGGACATTCTTCAATCTCTTGATTATACCTGTTGTTTTAGACACTTTATTGCTTAAATCATAAATATGGGGTTTCCATGACAGGTGTTCATCAATAGTTATGCCTAAGAACTTGAACTGGTTAACTTGTTCTATTTCAACATTATTGAATTTGATGTCAGCGTTATTAATAGTGTTCAGATTTTGCCTGCCTTGAGGGTAGCTGAAAGTCATGTATTTTGTTTTGCTTATATTCAGGGATAGTTTGTTTACAATCAACCAGTTATGTATGTTGTTAAGCTTGTCATTTATGTTAGTATTTAATATGCTTGTCCCTGGTAAAACTAGAGATGCCAGAAGGGTTGTGTCGTCAGCATACATAATGGATTCAAAGAGATGGCTGGCAGTATGCATGTCATTAATGTACAGTAAGAATAATAGTGGTCCGAGAATGGAACCCTGGGGTACACCCAGTTTTATTTCCTTTTCATCTGAAAGTATTTCGTTATATTTAACTCTTTGTGTTCTGTTCATTAAGTAGCTGGTAAATAGGTTGATAGCAGTACCTTTGATGCAGTAGTATTTTAATTTGTGTAAAAGGATGTCATGGTCAATAGTATCAAACGCTTTGGACAGGTCAAGAAATATAGATATTGGTGTCTTTTTGTTTTCTAGATAGTTTATTACTTTGCCAATAAATTCAGTTGCAGCCAGTTCTGTTGAATGTTTTTTTCTAAATCCATATTGACTTTGGTAAAAAAGCTTGTTTTCTGTCAAGTAGTCTGTGATTTGTCTGTGGATAATTTTTTCAAGTATTTTAGAGAATGAAGGGAGGAGTGCAATTGGTCTGTAGTTGTCAAAGATCTCATTGTTTTTACTTTTGAAGAGGGGACAAATAATGGCAATTTTCATTTCGTCTGGGAAGATGCCTGTTGTGAGAGATTGGTTTGTAATATTTCTGTAAACGTAAACAAATGTGTGCAAAGCTGCATTAAACACATTATTACGCAATGTCCATGTTGAGCGAAGTACCGGAAATGTACATAGAGCGACGGTAGAGAAGACCATTTATTTTTACATTTTAAGTGGAGTGAATAAATAAAAGCATATTTATATAATAAACATATAGAAATAAAACACACTTTTTAACATTAGTAATTTATTTTGTGCATACTTTTATATTGTTGTTGATCATAAATCAATTAAGGCATCAAAACAACCTGAAGAGCTGCTTGGGAGCCGAAAGAGCCGGCTCTTTTTAGTGAGCCGAGCCGAAAGAATCAGAATCAGAATCAGAATTACTTTTATTCATCTCAAAGGGGAAATTTTCTTTGTTCCAGATGCAACTGACCAAGTAGTAGAATCAAGTTTCAAAAATAAAATAAGATAAATACAATAAGATAAAAGATAAAAATAAAAGATAAAAAATAGAGCCAGTTCTCTAAAAAGTGCCAGAATTCCCCTCACTTTTACACAGTGAAACTTTGGATTTATTTTGACATGTTTAACAAGTCGTCTATAGAAAGTGTACGGTGAGTCACATCATGCTGGTTTTGTTTATCAGATAAATGTGGTTCTCACCAGAAGATGGTATCTTCACATAGCCTCTGTATTCATAGAAAACACACTGTATGTGTATTCTTACTGTCAGTTTGTATTTTAATTATATAGGTTAAAGGTCCTATATTACACAACATGGATTCTCCTGACCTTTAAGACATGTTACACTCACAATTATCATCGAAAACAGACCTGGAGTTGTGTTTTGTTTCATTCACACGTTTGAGCAGCTCTTTATTATTAGTCTATTTGTGTACAGCACCAAAGCTCATAATGGTCTATTCCACCTTATGATGTCACATAGTGATAGTTTCCAAATTAACAGTTCCTTTTACCTTTAGTTCAGTAGAGATCAAATCATCCAGATTATCCACTGAAGGAGTGTGGAGTTTAGAAACACAGTGGAGCTAAAACTCTGTGCATGTGGTAACAGAGGAAGAACTCCACCTTAATATGCAGGGTTTGTGTGTTAAACATGTGAATTAAACAAAACACCAATGTAGAAGGCTGGGGGTGTTTTATATGTATGTTTATGGCAAAACAGTTTCCATGGTGACACAACGGTCACATTAGCAAAGGCAAAAAGTGTTAAGATAGTTTGAAAATCAAAATCCAAAATAAATTTAAACTACACATTTTCAGAGCCTGTGATCAATACTAGTGTTCAGTTTAGTTCAAGTTCAACAAAAAGGTGAAAGTGACTAACCCGGGATTTACACCCGGAACGTCAGCGACACTTTGGCAGAGCTGCATCCACATGTACTTTTCTACGCTTCAATTTATACCAGAGGCAACAGAGCTGCTCCTGAGACGCCGCCTCTGTGTATTCTCATGTTTAAACACTAAACTTTTACACTGCTTATCCACTGATTGTTGATTAGACGAATTATGTCTTAAACAAAACAGAGAGACGATGCTTTGCAGCGATAACAAACCGTATCTGCGATGCTACATTAATTAAGCCGCTCACCATTTCACTTTGATTGTTTGCACCACGCGCCTTTTCCTTCAGAAGTTGTTCTTGTAAAATTGCTGTCTGATGCCGTAAAGTGTTTTATATTTATCCAACACGGCTGTAAACTTTCTGTAATCCATCGTGAGTCATTCCCTGAGCTCCTGGAGGTGATGCACGGTGTTTATGCGACTGCAGTGGTTTTAGAGAACGTATTTTGAAAGGGGATCCGAAGTTTATTTTGACACCACAAGCTTATTTCCCGTCTTGCCCCTGATAAAAGCCTGGAGACGCTCCGTTGATGCTGAAAAATTAGAACTCCAACCTAATTTGGGCGTAGCGTAATGACGGCCGCTGTGTGTACGTATGACGCTGCTGGTGCAAATTGTTCAACTGGTTAAATTGGAAAGAGACTTGTTTAACAGCACAAATGATCTCACATGTTGTAGCTCCAACTAAGTCAGTTTTTCATGGTCAGATTGTGTTAAATGTGTCACGTCTCCAGGGAATGTACATCGATATCAAAGCTTTAAGCGTTACACTGGGGGAAAGCACAGCCACTCCATAAAAGAAAGTACCAACATAGACACAAGAGCAGCTCAGGACACCAGTCTGCTGTACACCTCAAAGCCACTAACCACTAGTCTGAGGGCCAAAGAAAGTAAAAGTGAAAGTGGTTTGAGAGGAGACGTGAGGAAGTTATTTCTGTTGGGAAAGACTCTGAACAGAAGAGGCGTTTAGATTAGCTTCACTACTGACTACTGACTTCACTACTGTAATGTCCTGTACACTGGTATGAACCGAGCGAACCTGTCACGCTTACAGTTAGTCCAAAATTCTGCAGCACGTCTTTTACGCGGCGCACGTCGTAAAGAACACATCACACCTACAGTTGTGCTCATAAGTTTCCATCCCCTGGCAGAATTGATGATTTCTTGGTCCAGAAGCTGCACATAGGACGTACTTGGATATTCCAACATGATAATGATCCAAAACACAAAGTGGACCTGTCACTGGCTCCAGCAGAATAAAGTGAAGGTTCTGGAGTGTTCGTCTCTTCTGACCTCAGTATCACTGAGCCTCTGGGGAGAATCAAGCTGCAGTTCAGACAAGAGCCCAAGAATTTACAGGAACTGGAGCCTTTTGCCAAGAAGAATGAGCAGCTTTAACATCAAAGAAAAGAACATAACCACAACTATCACAAAAGACTCCAAGCTTCACTGGGTCATTTGTGTAGTTTCTATTTCATTATGATTTAAAAAGAGGAAACACAGTTGTTTGATAATAAATGGCTTCACCCAAGCACTAACCATGAGTGAAAGAAAAGTTTTTGTGTTACTCATATTCTCTGAAAGATGGACAAGAAATCAATCAAATTCTGTCAGGGTCTGTAAACTTATGAGCACAACTGTATTTTGTCCTCATTGCACTGGCTTCCCATTCATTTTAGGGTTGATTTTAAAATTTTATTGTTGTTTTTAAGGCACTTCATGGACTGGCCCCTACGTACACCTCGGACCTCATTATTCCTACACTCCTTCGCGCTCTGAGGTCTGAGTGCTCCAACTTTTCGTCCCCAAAACGAGACTCAAAGCCTTTTCTGTGGTTGGCCCAAAACTCAGGAACGCTCTCCCTCCTCACATTAACACCGGCCCTCCAGTCCATTCTTTCAAGTCTCGTTTAAACCCACACTTTTACTCACCGGCTTTTAACTCAGCGTGGGAATTGTGTGCTCCTCTGACTGTCTTGTCTGTCTTTTATTGATTTTATTTGCTAGTTTTCTATTGCTCATTTAGTATTTTAAGGTTTTTTTTATTGACTTGCTTTTTATTTATTTTATGCTTTATATTACTTAATGTGTTAATTTATATTGCGCCTACTCTGTGCAGCACTTTGGAGACTTGTGTTGATATACAAATAAAGTTGGATTGGACTGGATTGGATAGTTTTAACACGATACTAAAATTTCAAACTCAATTTCAAATCCAAGGAAGAGCTTTAATACATAATACAGATTCTGATACCACAATGATAATAAAACATTCTAGTAGTGCTAGTACGTTCTTTTATTATGTGATGTTATACCTCTGTAATCTTGAGTATGTTCCACAGTGGTCCATGGGCGTATATTAGGCTTGCTTCTGCGTAGATCTGGCCAGTAACTCGCCTCTATTGTGATGACCACGTTTATTTCCACACTGTCGAACATTCAAGGCAAAGCAGTTACGGAAAAGTTACACAGTGCACCTTTACATGTGCTTTTGGGACTTAAAACAACCACTTTATAGACATTAGTTAGCACATAGCCTCCGCGATGTCTTTAAACTCTTAATATTTGAATTTTTTGAAAAGTCTATGAGAAAAATGTTAAATGTACAAGCGAAACCAGACTAGACTTTGATGTGGCGGGACTGTTGAGCTCCACTGCGATTACACTTCACTCACTGTTTCTGTTTTGTGCTTTTGTTGTTGTTGTGTTGTATTTTTGTGGCGTCTCAGGTTGTGATGGCCCCTCAGCTCCTCAGTGTTTCCGCAGAACCAGTGTGGAGCACATGTACAGGTGTGAGTGGATATCCCCCTACAAGAACTGCCGCCACTACATCCACTTCTGGACGGAGGGCAGCGAGTTTCCCTGGTCAGTGTGAATATTTTCTATCCTAACAACTGTACGACAACTCACCCTTATGTCCCGTCAAACATTGTATTTGCGTCACTGCAGTTTCCTCAGGTAAAAAGGTTCAAATTTCATAATAATTCACCACATTTCTGTAGTACCTCTGACCTCCATGGAACCAAATCATTTTTTCAGAATTCATGAGCTATTCTGCATGTTTTTTGTACTTAAAGTGTTAAAATGTCATGTGGTGCGACCGTGCATCATGTGGTGCGACTAATAACAGCAGGAATTCTATGGCTGGAGTTTAATAACAGACAAAGTCGACTTGGGTAAATGTTATTCTTTAGGCATTTTTCTTCATTTTTCTTCATTTTACAGGGCAGTAGTTTGTTCATTAAACACAAGCAGGCGACTGTCACATTGGACAGCAAAAGAAAATATCAATATGCATTAAAAATCAAAAGATCATTTGTTTCTATACACTTCATATTACTCAGAACTTAGATTAATATCCCAGCTGTGTTTTAGAAATTAAAACAATTTTAAGGTTATTCTTGGTCACACCCCATGATATTTTACACTAAAAATGCTTAATATAAATGTTAAACATAGATTTACGCACCGGACACTGTAAATGTTTGAAAAAGTTCAATAGAAACTAATATTTTTTATATTTAAAAATTTGCCAGTTGAAAATCCTTATACGTCATTGACACATATAGCTGAGATTTTATATTTTATCACCTATTTTTCTATTTTATTTTGACTTTGACATATACATTTATATAATTATCTCTTATTTGGAATCAGTCTCATGCTATTTTTGCTACTTAGAATTTATTATTAACATTTATATTTTTGCTCTTTGTTATTATATTGTGATGTTTGAGCTACTGTGTCCAAATAATTTCCCTTGTGGATCAATAAAGTTTGTCTAAGCCTAAATCCAAATTAAGTTTTGCACATTTTCAATTGGACAACAGTTCCTCAACCCAATTAATAACTTTTAACAATCTTTTGCCCACTCAAAAGACAGAATATTTTGTTTAACTTTTATTTTTTTTAATAGAAAATTGTCAGTTTTTTGTGTGTGTGTGTCTAACTTTTCTGGTGGAGGGTCCGTCAAACGTTTTTCCCCATGGAGATGTTATTTCTTTGTCTGGAATGTCCCACAGTACGGCATTAAACCTTGCTATCTTCATGGAGACCAAACCAGACCAAGTTACAGGTCAGATCTGCGGAGAGGCGACTCCGCTCACAGTCAGAAAGCCTGTTTTTGTTGGTATTTTCGAGCAATAAAACCACCTGTAATTGAACACATGTAAGGTAGAGCTGTTTAATGTCACACTGTGGAACGTTCAGAGCAGTGACGTATCCAGAGAAACAAGAAAGAGACGACTGCCTACCGAAAAGTTACACAGTGCACCTTTAAGATAAACAGAGCAGAGGGATCCATCTCTAGATCTTGAGCTGATTTGGTCAAGACTGAGCTTTTACTTTTATTTTATGTGCCAGAAAAGACTTTGACTTAGACAAACTTGATTGATCCACAAGGGAAATTACTTGGAAACCGTCGCTCTTACATCACAACGGGCCCGTCGGCAGATATTTGTCGTCCCGGGGCAAGAACATGGGGGTCCCTCTAATATAAATTAATAGGAAGAAGGTCCAACTTTGCATTCTGCTCTGCATCAATATAATACAATAAAAAAGATAAAAAATCTAAATAACAATAATCATCAAGTCTAAATAAGTAGCAGAAATAGCAAGAGACTGGTGTCAAATAGGGGATAATTATATAAATGTAAATGTACAAGTAAAAATCAAATAAAACATAGAAATAATGTAATAAAAGCCGTCTATGTGTGCAAACCTTCTCTCTGCTCCACAGCCCTATGAGGCATGAGCAGATACGGCACGGCTGGACAGAGATTCGGGACGAATGTCTGTTTCAGAATATCCCGGTGGAGATTTGGGTGGAGACTTTCAACTGCTCGTCCAACTGCAAGTCCCCCAAGACCAGGGTCACTCTGAAAGACACAAGTCAGTCTGTTCACTCTCACGTATCGTCTTTTAACAGGGTTTTGTGAAAATAGAAAAATGAAATTGACGTAGTTTGAAATGATGGGACAAGATCGTGCACACTAGGGTCGGGCGGTAATACGGTATCCAGCGGTATCAAAAAGTAGCAACGGTATCAGTTTCATTTAAAAAATCTGTATAAGGACCTAAAACCACAGCAGGACTTTCTCCCCTCCGCTCTCTCTCCTCTTCAAACGTTGTTACGCTCGGAGATTTCCATCCACACGCAGTGAGGAAGAAGAAAAAACGTGACTGACGCTTCGTGTGTGGTGTTGAGCCAAAAAGTTTGCGATGAAGACGTTTTATGGAAGCCGAGAGTCGAGAGGGGACGAGGCACTGAAGAGGAGAAAGTTCCTGCTCGAGGGCGAAGTCAGACTTTCACGGAGGAGACGGTAAAGCCCAATTTATGGTTCTGCATCAAAATGTGTTTGCGTCAACGTGCACCTCCTACATGCACCTCCGAAACTTTTGCCAAAAGCACGTAGACAATGAGGGGGAAGCAACGCAGACGACTGTGAATGGTCCTCTCCACCGCTCTACATTTCCGCTGCTCTGCTCATTATAGACTTTGAGTAACAATGTGTTTAATGCAGCTTTGGCACATTTGTTTACATTTTACAGAAACGAAACTTAAAACCACATGGCTCATTTGCATACAGTATAAGCGCTAAAAAAAACAGCTCGTGCACTGATGCTGATTCGAATGCTCTGCAAAGTTTGGTTTGATCAGAACTTGTGCCTCATCTTCAAATAGAATGCTGCTCTTCTGTTGCTGAATGCTACAAAATAATTCTTAATTAGTCACAGTAATACTATAAACAAATGTTGAGACGGTTTAACGGTATCAAAATTTGGATATCGCCCAACCCTAGTGCACACATGTGGAAAATGGTCTTGTGAGATTTTGTTTACATTCAGATTTGACAGAAAAAGTGAAGGGGTAGTGAGTTATACCTCAGAGCTGTAGTTCCACACAGTCCTATAATGACAACAAAAGCATTTAACAGAATCAATAAAGAAATTGTTTGGCCAATTCTAAATCTTTCTAAATCTTGCCTTGTTTTGTGGAAATTATCTATTGCTATTAAATGTTTCTATCTTCATGGAGACCAAACCAGGCCAAGTTACAGGTCAGATGTGCAGAGAGGCAACTCCGCTCACAGTCAGAATACCTGTTTTTATAGGTTTTTTGAGCTATAAAACCATCTGTAATTGCAAAAATGTAAACTAGAGCTGTTTAATATCATACTGTGGAACATACCAGAGCAATGACACCATTAACCTTTAACAGTTTAAAACAATGCTGTTTTAACAAATATAACACTAAATCCTAATATCCTATATCCTAATAATTTGAGCAAAATTTGTCTTGCCCCAGTAGAGATATATTGAGTTTTTGAGGTCAAATCAAGTCCACTTTTATGCTTTGTGCTATCTGCATCTAATTAGAAGGCATTTTATTGTTGGATAATCAGGACGTGTGCCTTAGCATGCTAGTTGTTCTTAACTTTACACAGCAAAACTACGCTCTGGTCTCTGAGAGTTGTCAAAAACGATTATAAACTCTTTGGACCACTGTAAACCGCTTAAAATGAAGTATTTCTCATTTCATATTTTTAAGACAGTAAAAGTCATGTACAGCACCTTTGGCGTATGTAGGTGTTACTCAGTCCTGGTTTGATTTTCTCCACAGTTAAATATGAGAAGCCGCAGAACGTCTCGGTGACGTGGTCCCTGGAGAACATGACCCTGCAGTGGAGGGCCCCTGAACAGAGGAAGGCTGCAGTCCAGATCCAGCACCGTGCAAACGACTCACTAACCTGGAACAATGTAACATAAACAAGTGCTATTAACAGAAGCTAATCGAAAATAAAAACTGGGAACAAATGTCAAAAACAACTGTTGGCAAAATTAGAAAAATCTGCCCTTTTCTGGGAGGAAGGGTACAAAGTGTTGATATAATGTGCATGGGTTTCATAACCTGGCTCAGGCTGGACTGATCTGTGTGTCATTGTGAATTGAGTTCTGTACATTTTCAGCCTGGGTCGTATGGAAGCTCTTTTCTGCCAGTAAATAAAAATGAAAGCCTCACAGAAAGTCATAATTATGAGTTGTAATTAGGAGTTAAAAATCATAATTATGAGTTTAAAAGGCATAAATATGAGTTTAAACGTTGTAATTATGAGTTTAAATTGCATAATTATGAGTTTAAAAGTTGTAATTATGAGTTAAAAATCATAATTATGAGTTTAAAAGTCATAAATATGAGTTTAAACTTTGTAATTATGAGTTTAAATGGCATAATTATGACTTTAAACATTGTAATTATGAGTTTAAATGTCATAATTATAAGTTTAAAAGTTTTAATTATGATTTAAAAATCATAATTATCAGTTTAAAAGTCATAATTATGAGTTTAAACATTGTCATTATGAGTTTAAATGGCATAATTATGAGTTTAAAAGTCATAATTATGAGTCGATTCTGAATGTGCTCATGGAAGCACTCGGTTATTTTCCTGGAGAGTTCGTCCTCCAGGAGCTCAGGACGTCTTCACATCGCTCCATTTCCTTGTTAACTTGTGAATGTTTTAAAAAGACAAGAAAGAGAGAGAAAACCACACAAATCCCACATGAATGAATATGTGCAAAGTGTCTATGTGACTCTGTCCATGGAGCTGGTTTAGTCCAAACGGCTACCTGACTATTTAAACTCATAATTATGACTTTTAAACTCATAATTATGACTTTTAAACTCATAATTATGACTTTCTCTGAGGGTTTTATTTTTTATTTACTGGCTGAAATGAGCTTCCATAGGGTCGGCTCTCAATGAAAGAAATCAGAAAACACCAAACTTCATGAAGAATATTTGATTCTGACTGGTTGAAACCAAATAATCAAACTTTACATCCAGCTGAGGAAAAAGCACAAACATCTTCCCTGTCCCCAAATACACAAAGCACTTTCCCTTCTGCACGTTTTTCACAAACCAACCAGTCTGTGTTAACCCTCATAGACCAATGGAAGTGCCCCCGCTCCCAGTTTTCATGCGCAAATTCTCATTACCGTATCTCTGGAACTACAAGTGCTATCGAAAAAATTCCAACAGTTCCTGAAAGCAGAGATGTTGCGCTTTCTACCCATATCAGGTTATTACGGTACATTTCTGCAGCACCCGGCACAGAGCCTATAGTGTCGAGTGCAAAGTGGTGAAGATTTGGAGAGAGCAGCGGTAGTTTACAAGTGGTTTTTCGGTGCTTTTTCATTTTTGTGTGTGTGTTTTTGTGTTTTTCTTCTCTTTCTACTGTTATTACACATTAATACACATACAGTAATGTTGAACAACTGCCAGATATTGAAAGCTGAACTCATCCTGGTAAAACGGGGCAAAAGCACATACTCCTGGGACATTTTCTGACATTTTTTAAGTCAAAGGAACACAAAAAAAATCAATGCAATAGGGCTAAAAGGGTTAACACTAAAATAGGCTGAATTATTCCTATCGGCATTGATTTTGTCGGTTCCTATCGCACCCGTGACTCTCAAACGTCACAGGAATCCTTCTTGCTGTGGCAGGTTATGGGCTTCAGAATAATGAATATTTAGGACCATTAACACAGTGGTTAACAGTTTAAAACTAAATATTTTAGTTTTGGCATAACCTCAAAATGTTGCAGCTTAAATTCATGTTAAGACAAACAATTCCTTCCTGATTTGAAGGACTTTGCGAGGACCATTCCCCATTCAAAATATAAATGAACTGATTTGAAAATCTAAAATATGAACGTACAATTTTGTGCATTATATATTCACCTGCCTAAACTTCACCTGCCTGTTTGCCCCACAGATAACCAGAGAAACAACCTTTCGAAAGAATAATAAATGTATGTACCAGTTTTTTGCATTTTCTTTGCGAGATTAAATATTGTCCTGTGTGCTAAAGGTGCACTGTGTAACTTTTTGGTTGGGGGTCCCGTCACCTGCTTGTTTCTATGGAGATGTCACAGCTCTGCCTTGAATATACCACAGTATGACATTAAACAGCTCTACCTTACGTTTATTAAATTACAGGTGGTTTTATAGCTTAAAAATGCCTAGAAAAACAGGGATTCTGACTGTGAGCAGGGTCGCCTCTCCACAGATCTGACCTGGAACTTGGTCTGGTTGGGTCTCCATGAAGCTAGAAAGGTTTAATGCCGTACTGTGGAACATTCCAGACGAAGCAATAACATCTCCATGAAGAATAGCAATGACGGACCCTCCACCAGAAACGTTACTCAATACACCTTTAAGTGCATCTCCCCATCAATAAAGACGTTCATATCCTCTCTTATTTTCTCTCAGATGCCCTTACGCTCATCAACCTGAAGAACAATTCAGCGCAGCAGCTCAAAATGAGACATAAGTCTACCGAAGCCTCCAATTCCCTTTGGAGCAACTGGGCCAATGTCCTCACTGCCCCCATCGGTACACAATTAAAAAACATATGTATACTGTGTACACTTAAAGGGCCCCTATTACTCTATTTTATGATCTATTTTATAATCTTTCCTTATCACAAACATAGCTGGAGTTGTGTTTTGTTTCATTCACACACGTTTAACACACAAAGCCTGCATATTCTTTTCAAACAAAAAACACTTTGTGATGACCATGTAGTAACAGGAAGTGCTCCACTGCACCTTCTCTAGAAACACTGGAATTATTTCAGCCCTGGAATTGCCTATCTCTACTAAAGTAAAGGTAAATGTAACTGTTAACTTAAAAACTACCACTTAAAGGGGAATTCTGGCACGTTTGATGCTAAAGTCCATTGCTAGAGGTGGTGAATACTTTCAGAAGTCAAAAAACAGCACAAATCAGTGTTTCCTCGGTGGAGATCTCACTGTGGCAGTGAGTCTGTCAAGACAACAAACTAGTGTAGTGATGGGGGCAAGTTCTTAACTTCCACGTAAAACGCCAATTTGCACAGAAGAGGCTTAACACCACTTAATAGCCACGAGTCTAATAAATAAAACGCTCTGCCTGGCTCACCCATTAGCGTCTGGAAACATTAGAAAACAACTTTATAAGCAGCCTTAGCCTTACCTCTGTTGATTTCCAACTGCACAGGCCAAAGCCCAAAAGACTCAATTGCCGATGTCGTTTCTAATCTCTTTTATTTACGAGCGAATTCTATTTTTTGAAAAACACTAAAAATACATTCCCGAACCATTTTCTTTCAACAACTTTCAGTTTCTCTTCTTCACCATCAGTAGTCGATCTTCACTTGTTGCTTCTGTCCTCTCGCCGCTGCTGGAGTCGACAGCTGAGTCTTTTGGTCTTTGGCCTGTGCAGTGGGAAATCAACAGAGGTAAGTGTAAGGTGCTTATAAAGTTATTTTATAATGTTTCCAGACACTAATGAGTGAACCAGGCAGAGCGTTTTGTTTGTTAGACTCGTGGCTGTTGTAAGATGGGTTAAAGTGGTGTTAAGCTTCTTCAGTGTGAAGCAAATTGATGTTTTATGTGGAAGTTAAGAACTTACCCCCATCACTACACTAGTTTGTTGCCTTGACAGACTCACTGCCACAGTGAGATCTCCACTGAGGCAACACTGATTTTAATGACATCGCAAGGTAGAAAAGAACATTTTGCGAGTTTGGAGATGTAAACAGACCAACAACGCAGGATTACTGAAACGTGTGAATGAAACAAAGCAAAACTCCAGGCATGTTTTTGATGAGGTAACAACCTTCGAACATGGCTTAAAGCTCGCAAGAACTGATTTTCCATAATATAGGACCTTTAAACATCCATGGTTTGTGGTTTAAATAATGTAAGTATGTTTTTTTTTTTTTTATTAATAGACTTTACCCGTATCTTGAAGGAGCGCATGAAAAATATAATAACAGAAAACAAGACGCAAAGGAAAATCACACTCATGTGGAAGGTAAGCAAAGTAAACAAATAGCTCCCCTGTTGTAGTTCCCGCTAAGACAGATCTTTACGGTCAGATTGTATTAAAACAAAGCTCAAATTAAAGTCCAACATGAGTGACAGAACTTTAGGGAAGATTCAGTTACCTTCACTGACATGAAGGAGAGGAGGAGCCAAAAGTGTCCCTCCTCTATGTCCTGCAGCACCACAGTCTTCTAAGCCTCATGCTCTCTCTGCTCTACTGTTTTTCTTTTTTGTTTTTCCCTATTTCCTCTGGAAGGTCTCAGATTTTTTCCTCTGGAAGGTCTTCTGCCACAAAAGCCGCATAGGTCCATAGTAGCATCTCATAGGTGCATAGCTAGTTCCTTGCCTAGCTCCTTAGCCTCTTGCACGGCTTCAGTAGATACGGGAAAAAAACAGCTAATTTCACTCAATCCAGCAATGTCAGCAGGGTCCGTCATCTGCTTGTTTCTATGGCTATGTCGTTGGTTTAACTGAAATGTTCCACGGTATGACATTAAACAGCTTATTCTTACATTTATCTTACATTTATAGCTCAAAAATACCTAAAAAAAACATTCTGGTTTGGTCTCCATGAAGATAGAAAGGTTTAATTCCAAACTGTGAAACAGTCCAGACAAAGTGATATCTCCATGGAGAAAAGCATTTGATTGACCCTCCAACGGACAAGTTACACAATGCGCCTTTAAACATCACCTGTCATGTGTTCTCCAGCCAGTTCCTAAAGTGAACGAAGAGGTTGTGCACTACCAGGTGGAGATTGAGTCCTTCAAAGACTGCCCCTGCCACAAGCATGAAGGAAACACCTCCAGAAGCTCCTACCAAACACTTGTCTCCTTCTCTGCTCTGAACCTGTCGGTCAGAGCCCTGAACACAGCCAGCTTCTCGCCCCCGGCCCTGTTCCACGTGCCCCCCGAAAACCCGCCCGACTTAAAATGTAAGGCTCATTTTTGTAACTATACCATTCTGTTCTATTGCCGGTTTTCAGATTCTGCAATGTGATGGTGCCAAACTCCCAGATGGGGGCAAGAAACAGACTTTCCTGTTGATAACATTGAGTTTTACCATGAAATATGAACCTGGTATTTCCATTTATAACCTAAACTCAAGAAGTCACTGTATTACAACATAATTTTGTGTTCTAACGACTGGTGGATCAAATAATACAGACAACTGAAACTCAAAAATGAACAGGCTTTATTGGGTAAAACGGGAGCTGGAGGCTGGGGTGGTATTCCAGTGTGGGTAAAACACTGATCTGAATAAAAACATGAAAAAACAAAGTTACTTACATACTACACTGCAAAAAATAATATCTAAGTAAGTTAAAATGACTTAAATTAAGAACATTTTAATTTACTGGAGTAGATTCATATTGACAAGTAAAATGATCTACCAGTAGACCATTTTAGTGTTAGTAAACAGTGACGACGTAGGTACAGTTGCGCACGAATTTTGGCAACAGAAGTACGGCAGAACTCAGCAGCTTGTCGAGCTCTGTGAAAGGATTATCGTCAAAAGATCGAGAATATTTCATCAACAAACCGACTTTGACAAATGGTGTCCGACTGCCAGATCCTTGGACGATCGGTGAGTAAAACTGTAAAACTTTAGTCCGTCGGTAGAATATCGATTGTGACAACTACACACAGAACAACCAGACATTTGGTGCTGGAAATGTTTTTATCTCCGTCGTCTTCTGTCCGTGTTCAGTCTGAATGAATCAGAATGAATGGAGAACAATGCCACTTCCGTTGCCAAAATGCCACACAGCTTTTTTTTATCACTTCCTCACTAAAAGGGTCCATAGTAGCGACGGTTAATAAACAAAGGGAACTACATAGCCCATGATTCATTTCAGAGCATGAAATTCTTGCACCAAAGTCAACTTAAGGTATTTTAAAAGTAAAAAGTATCTACACTTCTATTTGCGTCTTCAAAATATTGCAATAAATATCATATTGTGAGATTTGGATATAGTTACATCTCCAATAAACAACTTTTCTGGTGGTGAGTAGATGCTTGGTTCATGGATATAAGATTAGCTTTATCTGGAATGTCTCACAGTATTGGATTGGATTGGATTACAATAAAGCACACTATGTAACCTTTTTAGTGGCAGCTACACAATTAAATAAAGGCGATTTAATGTTTTTTTTTAAATTATTTCCATGTAAACTCGGAAATTCCAAACTATTTAATTCAGAATTAAAAAAACATCATGTAAACATGGCCAATTCCTGCTTGTCTCTGTGGCGAGGTTCCGGCTTTACTTGAAATATTCATCCATATGGGAGACAAGCATGTGATGTGACCACATTACAAGTCAGATCTGTGGAGAGGCGGCCCAGCTCAGAATAAGAACACACATTTTTCATGGCATTTTTGAGCCATAAAATGCAAAATACACAGGTTTAATGCTGCACTATGGAACTTTCCAGTCAAAATACTAACTTCTCCATTGAGATAAAAATGAAGCAAACCCCCATCAGAAAAAGTGACATAGAGCAACTTTAATAACAGCCATTTTTGTTGCTAAAAAAAAGAAAAAAAAGAAAACTGGTCTGGATATTTATGCCATATTGCAGAACATTCCAGGAAAACCAATGTTCCATCTTTATAGAGACAAGCAGGTGATGGAAAACAAGTTACACAGTGCACCTTTAATATTGTTTTTCATTATACAGTGTGTAACAGCACAGGCCTGAGTGTAAAAATAAAACAGAGCTGCAGTGAATGGTATGAACTTCAAGATGGGAAAGTGAAAGAAGACACCGTGATAACATTAAGGGCAAATAAAAAGGCCGAGGTGACGCAGAAGATAGAACAAGGTGAGTCACATTTCATTTGATGTTTTTTTAAAGGTCCTTTATTACACAAAACGGACTCTTGTGACCTTTAAGCCATGTATAATGTTGTTACCTCCTCAAAAACATGGAGTGTTTTCTGTTTGAGAGAAGAACTTAGTCTAAATATGCAGAATTTGTGTATTAAATGTGTGAATAAAACAAAACACAACTCCAGGTATGTTTGTGACGAGGACGAGAAAACAACATTATAACACAGATCAGAGTATACTGTAGTGTAATATGGGCCCTTTCATTATTTCTCTGGTAAATGTGTTTTTGTTGCAGAACTGAAAGATTTTCTTCCCTATCTTTATTTTGAACATCGGTGCATCAAGAAAACACAACACACAATCAAAAAGTGCCTTTACTACAAGAAACAAGGACGTAAGTAACACAATATAGCATCTTTATTTATATTTTGTCAAAGAAATAGCTACATTATCGTTTACGTAACCAAATACTGATACTGGTGTATACACAAATATTAATCAACCAACTACTTAAAGCTACCATCCGTATGTTTACAGTCGCCCCTCACTGTAACGCGGTTCACCTTTCGCTACCTTGCTGTTTCGCAGAATTTTTTTGGGTGCAATTTTGCATTCTTTTTTTTACTGCGCATGAGCTGTATGTTCTACGTCCTGATTGGCTGATCTGCGTGATCGAAAGCGCCATGTCTGTTTATAAGAATCTTCTCGCCCAGAAGAAAAAACAGCACCAACAATAACCCATAACTATCAGACAGTAGTAATGTAGATCGCCTCTAGTGGTGATATGTGAGAATGCAACGGGGCAGGTTGGGCAGCCTAATTACAGAGGGTAACTTTAAAGTGCCCATATTACGCTATTTTCTGATCTACGCCATAAAGTTGTTCCCTCACATATGCTTTTTGTGATGTGATGTGTCTTATAATGTTATGTGGTAAAACAGAAAGTGCTCCTCCTCCTGTGTTTTTAAACTCCATTCACCATCGAATTACCAATATCTACTGAACAAAAGGCAAACTGTAGCTGTTAACTTGAAAACTCGCCTACCACTTCATGATATAACAAGGTGAAACAGAGCATTTTGAGCTTTGGAGATGTAGACAGATGAAAAAAAAACTTGAAAAACAGGCATTCTTACAGAGAGCAGCCTCACCCCTCCATAGATTTGACCTGTAACCCTTTGCCTCCATGGAGACAGAAACAATGACATAACCTTTGAACCTGTTTTGTTGAGCAGAGCCTGAGAGCCCTCCTCAGGGCTTCCGCACTTTGTTTGAAAAGCCAGACACTCTGTTGTGGAGTCCCATCCCCACAAAGGAGCAGAGGGGCTTCATCACCCACTACTCCCTGTGCATCCAGACCAGCTCAGAGGACCTGCCTGGTGGGTGCATTACACACATCCGGGTCCAGTCCTGTTTCCGTAACCTTATAGAAAGCTTTTTTTTTTTGTTATTTTGTTTGTTTTTTTAATGTGCTGAAACCTTATGCCTCTCCACAAACCTGAGTCTTACTTGTGGAGGACCAAGCAGCCATCCATCTTCTTCTAGCGGCGAGTCGTGGAGGCTGGAGTCTGAGCAGGGACTTCCCTCTCCACACACACTTTCTCCAGCTCTTTCAGAAGTTCCCAGACCAGCCCAGAGTTAGCCACATGGATTGGGCTGTAAATGGAGAGCTTTGACTCCTTCCTCACTTCAACAATAATCTCACGCAGAAAACATCAATCTGCAAGAATGTTCCAAATTTTTACTTTTTATTTCCATGTCATGCAGGTGACATTGCACCGCCAGAAAGTTACATGCTGTTTTTTTTAATTTTTTATTACTAACTATATTTATCTCTTAGAGACAGTTTACAGCCACTTCTCTGTCAGTAAAAGCATTTGTTTTGCAGCAGATTTCAGATTTTGGAGGAATACTTTTTTGTGTTAATGGCAGTGTTCCTGTTTTGTATTGTTCCTGTTCTCTTCTGTTTTGTATTGTTTCTCTTCCATTTTGTATTGTTCCTCTTCCCTTCTGTTTTGTATTGTTCCTCTTCTCTTCTATTTTGTATTGTTTCTCTTCTGTTTTGTATTTTTTCTCTTCTCTTCTGTTTTATATTGTTTCTCTTATCTTCTGTTTTGTATAGTTCCTCTCCTCTTCTGTTTTGTATTATTCCTCTTCTGTTTTGTATTGTTTATCTTCTGTTTTGTATTGTTTCTCTTCTCTTTTGTTTTGTATTGTTCCTCTTCTCTTCTGTTTTGTATTGTTTCTCTTCTCTTTTGTTTTGTATTGTTCCTCTTCTCTTCTGTTTTGTATTGTTCTCTTCTCTCTAATTTGTATTGTTTCTCTTCTGTTTTGTATTGTTCTTCTCTACTGTTTTGTATCATTTCTCTTATCTTCTGTTTTGTATTGTTCTCTTCTCTCTAATTTGTATTGTTTCTCTTCTGTTTTGTATTGTTCTTCTCTACTGTTTTGTATCATTTCTCTTATCTTCTGTTTTGTATTGTTTCTCTTCTCTTTTGTTTGTATTGCTCCTCTTCTGTTTTGTATCGTTCTCTTCTCTCTAATTTGTATTGTTTCTCTTCTGTTTTGTATTATTTCTCTTCTCTTCTGTTTTATATTGTTCTCTTCTCTCTAATTTGTATTGTTTCTCTTCTTTTTTGTATGGTTCCTCTTCTTTTTTGCATTGTTTCTCTTCTCTTCTTTTTTGCATTGTTTCTCTTCTCTTCTGTTTTGTATTGTTTCTCTTCTCTTCTGTATTGTTCCTCTTCTGTTTTGCATTATTTCTCTTCTCTTCTGTTTTGTATTGTTTCTCTTCTCTATAATTCTCTCACTCTTTTTAATTTTATGATGATTATTTATGTTTTGATGTGTTTGTATTGCGATTTTAAAGTATTTCTTATTCTGTAAAACACTTTAAATTACTTTGTGTACGAATTGTGCTATACAAATAAACTTGCCTTGCCTTGTTTATAAACTTGCCTTGGCTTATTTTCATTCCTCAGACTGCAGAAAGATCCCACCGTCTCTGAGCAGCTACACTCTGAAGGGTCTGAGTCCTGGCACCAAATACAACATCAGCCTGTCAGGATTCACTGAGGAGGGGGAGGGTCCTAAAGCCAGAATCTTCATCAACACGCCGCCCGCCAACAACGGTAAAACACGGCACATCACGACAAACGGCACTGCCCCTGTGGTCTAAAACCGAGCCGGGGACAAGCCAGATCGAGATGTGACATTTGTGAACGAATCTGCGCTTTTGAATGGTTCCTGAAAGGGGCGCTGCGCAATTTTTCTGGTGATTCCCTTTGTCTAGAATATTCCGCAGTAGAGATTAAACCTGTCTATCTCAAGGGGGACAACTACAGGCTGCATTACAGATCAGATCTATGGAGAGTCGCCCCTATTCACAGAAAGAATTCATTTATTTTTGAGCAATAGAAACACCCGAAATGAATAAATACTAGATGGATATGTTTAATCAAAGCAATAATATCTCCATGGTGGCAGGTGACGGACCCTCCTCCAGAAAAGTTGCGCAGTGTACCTTTAATGCTATCTTGTGACTGTAATGTTATTTGAAAGTGTCTTTTTTAACAGCGCAAATCAGATCAAATTCTTTATAGTCAGTTTGTGTTAAAAGGATCCGCAGCTACTTTAACATGCTGATCTCATATGGTTAACGTTGGAGTCGGTTATAAATACGTAATACCAAAAAGCTCAAATATGTTCGTTTGTAGTGTTCGTTTTTATAAAAAAGGCGAAAATACGCTCACTAGTAGGTCGCCATATTTGTTTTCGTCGCAAAGCATTCTGGGTCGATGACGTCACAAGGTTGTTGTTGTTGGATTCGACGAGTGCAAAACTCAGTGTTGCTAATGCCGACTGTTTATGTAATGCCACACTCAGGTTCAAACTGGAAAGGCTGAACCATAGTCCGTATATATGAGTGTCTAAGTGAGTGTGACGTCTCCACACCGTCAGCGTCGCTCAAATGAGGCTCCTGATGCCACAGATACAGGAGCGAATCTGGAGCCAGGTCCATATTTGGAAATCCGACCGTGAGTATCATAGCAACACAAGAGCCAATCATGATGGAGCGGTGATACTCTGCACCATTCTGCACGGACCACAGTATTTCGGTGATTCTTGAAAATAATAAGGAAACTTTTACCTTTTATCATCAAACTTTAAACAGTTTAAGTCATTGATTTATGTTATATGTTCTGTTACGTGCGAACAACAGTAGAGTTGGCAATTTAATGAAATTCACTTCCACTTCCACTTACTTTATGCTAGTTAAGTTATGCTAGTTTAGATTCTAGTAACGTTAGCTATTGTAATTGTTTGAGATATTTTGTCATTTTATTTCAGAAATAGTCGGGGCAGGAAAGCGGGAAGGGAACTTACTCAGCAGCGAAATGCACTAGCTGTCAATCAAACCTGTTGCTAACGCTAGGGGGAGGGACCTCGGGGAATGAATTTATGTTCATATCTTGATTTAGGAACAAAACAGCTAAATGAAAAATTAAGGATCCTGTGTCGCAGATTCATACGAACATTTAAAGACCAAAATTACGAGGCGACAGCAGCAGGTACAGAGAGAGGGACGATAAAATCCCAATGTAAGACAAAGGGAAAAATGGAGAGGAGGAGCCGGAAGAGCCTCCTGGAGCACTTCCTGTTTGGCACGCAGCAGCTAGCGCTTTAGCTACGTCCACTCATATATACGGACTATGGGCTGAACAGAAGCCATGTTCATCTTGCCGACACTATCTTCATCAACAGAAACGGCGAATTCAAGCAACCACGTGATGCTACCCAGAATGCACTGTGACGAAAACAAATATGGTGACCTACTATCAAGCATATTTTCGCCTTTTTTATTAAACCAAACACTACAAACGAACATATTTGAGCTTTGTGGTATTACGTATTTATAACGGTCTCCAGCGTTAATCATATAAGACCAGCATGTTAAAGAAGTAACAGAGCTTGAGACAGAGCAGTGCCCACAGTTAGCATCACACCCCCAGGGAATGTTAATGACATCAGCTGCCAAGTGTCAATTCATAAATAATACATAAAACACAGTACTTATTTGGCAAACTGTAAAGCTAAATCAAAAAATGAATTCATAAACCAATAAATAAATGTGACAATTTAAAGGTGCATTGTGTAACTTTTCTATCACCTGCTTATTTCTAGGGAGATTGCTCTGCCTGGAATGTTCCACAGTATGACATTAAACAGCGCAACTTTACATTTATTCAATTACAGGTGGGTTTATGGCTTAAAAATACCTAGAAAAACCAACACTGTGGCTGTGAGCGGCGTCGCCTCTCCACAGATCTGACCTGTAACTTGGTCTGGTTCGGTCTCCATGAAGATAAAAAGGTTTAATGCCACACTGTGAAACATTCCAAACAAAGCAATAACATCTTCCACGGAGAAAAGCATTTGACGGACCCTCCAGCGGAAAAGTTACACAATGCACCTTTAATGACAAATGGTATAAATACACAACACTGTATAAGGTTGTATAATGTATAATTTGACTTCTGTTTGTCGGTTCACAGTGGGGCTCAGTTTTGGGTTGCTGGTCAGTTTCTTTGTGCTCTCGACATCCTGTACTTTCGTTTTCACAAGGTAAGTGAGAACGAGAACAAAACCAAGGGTGTGTTTGATGTTTGGGCTGTCACAATAACAGACTTCAAAGTGAGTTTTATTGCTACTCAGAAGTGCATTGTGTAACTTTTCTGGTGGAGGATCGGCCAAATGCTTTTCTCCATGGAGATGTTATAGATTTGTCTGGGATGTTTCACATTATGGTATTAAAGCCAAGGCCGGATTGTCCATACGGACCAGTGGAACCAGCCATTCACAACCTTAAAACTTTAAAAATATTTTTTCACAAATTTCCATGTTACACTGGGCAAAAAAACAATATCCAAGTCAGTTAAAATGACTTAAATTAAGAGCATTTTACTTTATTTGAGTAGATTCATCTTGCAAGTGAAATGATCTGCAGTGGAATAAGTGGGTTTTTTTTCTTAATTCAAGCAACATTTGATTTTACTTCTTATTTTAAGTGCAAAAAGTTGTTGTTTTTCTTATTTTAAGTGTAGCAAGATGTATTTTCATATTTCGAGTACAAAAATCTTACTGCACTGGCAGATCATTTCACTTGTCGAGTGAAATTTACTCAAATCATGGTAAAACTTTCTTTTCTTTTTAAAGTCATTTTAGCTTGACTAGATCTTGTTCTTTGCGGTGTATTAATTTCATAATAGCAACAATAATAATGACAATAATACTGAACAAATCAAGATTACGCGACCATTCAGTCCTCCTTCCCCCAGTCTGTCGGCTGAGTCAGTCC
Organism: Odontamblyopus lacepedii; assembly: GCA_034769755.1. Taxonomy (NCBI): domain Eukaryota; kingdom Metazoa; phylum Chordata; class Actinopteri; order Gobiiformes; family Gobiidae; genus Odontamblyopus; species Odontamblyopus lacepedii. The sequence continues at coordinate 34,368,701 of CM068350.1, forward strand.
ATGCGTGTGTGCAAATTAAAAGGCAGAAATGAAAAATGGACATGCATCAACTGAGTGGCTGTGCAAAGAGAAAAGTGAAAAAAGAGAAAGACTAGAATATGAAAAGAATATGAAAAATGCACTTGTTTATGTGTACTATTTTTGACAGGAAGACAGAGGTAATGTGTGTATGTATGTATGTATGTATGTATGTATGTATGTGTGTGTATGTGCATGTGTGTATGTGTGTGTATATGTGTGTATGTGTGTGTGTGCGTGTGTGTGTGTGTGTGTGTCATGGAGACCAAACCAGGTCAGGTGTTTATTTTCGAGCTATAAAACCACCTGTAATTGAATAAATGTAAAGTGGAGCTGTTTAATGTCACACTGTGGAACATTCCAGACAGAGCAATGACGTAACCATAGAAACAAGCAGGTGACTGACTCCCTAAAACAAAAAAGTGACACTGTGCAACCTTAAAAATATCGCTTTTAAATAAAAATACTGAAACTACTTTATGGCTCTGACAAATGAACCATAAAGCAGTTTTAAAATGTAAAAATAAAGTTAAAAAGCACGAGCTGAAATACATTAATGGAAGAATCAAGCACTTTGGAAGTTAGTATCTATAATAATAATAATCTATAAAGTCATCAATCTATCTCTGAATGTATTATTATTACTTTATTTATATATTTATCTATACAGACCATCTCAAAAAAACAGAATAAAGCTTCACTCTGTGTCATGAGTCTACTAGTATACAGTGTAATATACGGGCTTGACTCTGAAACAAATGAAAAAATATAGAACTTTTTCTTGAGATTCTAATTTGTATTTATCTGTATAAATTTTTTATCTGTACTACCATAAGTGTAGATGAAAAAGAAACCAAATTTACAGTGACATTTTCAGGTTTCAAAGTGACATTTCTGCCTTTTTGTGGTTGAATTTAAAGTTCATTCATGTTTTTTTACTGTACTTGAAACTCAACCATGAAAGTCTGAGGCATGTTTAAAGGTCCTACATTAAACAAAATTAACTCCTGTGAGCTTTAAGACCTGTTTTAATGTTGTTACCTCCTCAAAAACAGACCTGGAGTCGTGTTTTGTTTCATTTACGCATGTTTGAATAATCCTACATAATTAGGCTAGCTACATTTTGACGTCATCAAATGGTAGTTATAAAAGTTAACAGCGATTTTTAGCCTCTACTGAAATAAAATACTTAAAATTGACCTTTTGTTCAACTGAGATTTCCACAGACAGATTACAGTATCTTCTGGTGTGCTGAGGAGTGAAGCAGTTTCAACAAGGCTAAAGCTACATCTAAGCTTCAGCGTTTGGCAAATCCAGGGCTGTAAAGTTGCCACATGGTTCTTGTGAAGGTTTATGAACAGTTTAAAAACACAGTGGAGCACTTCCTGTATCACCACTCAATGACATCACAAGGTGGAATAGAGGGTTTTTTAGTTTGAGAGAAGAATTTGGCCTAAATATGTAGGATTTGTGTGTTAAACACGTGTGAATGAAACAAAACACAACTCCAGGTCTGTGATAAGGAAACAAAATTAAAATTAAAACAAAATTATAAATATAGATCAAAAAATGAAGATCATTTCTGGTCAACTGACATAATCTGGTTTGAATATTATCAGTGCAGGTCAAAACATATATTACTTTTTCTCATTATTGCCCTCTTCACTGCAAAACTAGTGTAGGAAAACCCAGATTTGAATGGTTAGAAGGCTGAGTTACATCGTGAAAATGTATAAACTATTATAACTGTGACATATATCGAAAAGGGAGTTAGCGGTAGGGTTCATTTTTGTGTCATTTGACGCTGATAAAACGTTTTACTGTTTTTAAATAGAATAAAAAACAAGCTCTTTCCGCCTGTGCCGACTCCAGTGATCCCCGGGTTCAACACCGCCCAAGCTGAGATCCAGGTAACTCCATTTTATAAGAGAGATTTTAAGATTTTTTTTTTTACATTTTGGGGTTTCTTAAATACTTCTGAACCCCCGTTTACTTTGGTATTTGACATTTAAAGTGCGTATGACGAAAGCTAAAGATATAAACACTTAAATCTATTAGAAAATGACTTATTTTGCTTCATAGACAAATAGTTTTACTTGACACTGCAAATTTCTCTGATCTGGCCAAGATTTTAAAACTTATATCAGGTTATTCATCGTTCATTCATCGTTTTCAGATCCATTAATTACTTACCAGTTCTGAGACGGCTTCATTCTAGTCTAGAGGTCGTTTATTTTGTGTAATGTATAAATGTAGATTGTGAATTCTAACCAATGTAATTCCTTCTCCACAGGAAAACTTATTGTTATTTGTAGTTGTTTAAAATGAGCTTGGCAATGTGCCTTTTCTGACAAATGTTCCCATAAATAATGTTGACTGAGATGTCTGTGAACTCCTGCTTTTACTGAGTTTGTTTGAGTGTAATTGCAGTGGATTTTTATTCATGTAAATCAGGGACTGCAGATGGAAACGAGCTATTTAGCTATAACCTGGTGCGGAACATCTCTGTTTCTATGAGCTTAATGTCTCTGTGCATTGTCCCTTCAAATAAAGGCTAAACTAAACTAAACTTGTGCAGTAAAATGCTGCATGGACAGATCATTTCACAACTTTTAAGTCATTTTCTGGTAGATTTAAGTGCTCATGTCTTAACGTTTGGCCAAGCTTTTTGCAGTCCATAGCGTCAGGTTTGTGAAGTTATAGAGTACTTGTATTTGTTTATTTGACGTTCTGCAGCAGGCATGTCCAAACTATGGCCCGGGGACCAAATGCGGCCCTCAGACTAATTTTTCTTGGCCCTCAGGCTTCCAGATGAATTGGCCCGTGTTATATCAAGCAGTAATTTTTAACCACATGTTTTTGAAAATCTATCAAGGTAAAGCAAAAATACCAAACTGCGTGAAGCTCTAAGCATGAATGAAGCTCTTGCGGCTCATTCCAACTGGTTATAAATGCACAAATATGAAATACTGTTTGTGCTGATCACCGTCTATGGCCCTCAATCGATCCTCCACGTCATCTGTGTTTTTAATTGCGTCCCCAGACCTTTATTGCTGTAAAAAGGGTTCGAAGGCCCCAGGAGAGATCACTGACTTACTCAAACATGCGTGGATAACATCTAAAGCAGAACCTTTTCCATCAAGAGCCACATATTAAAACACAGACCAGCGCGAGGGCCGATCGAGCGTCGCAGACTGGGGGTCAAAACACAGTGAGAAATTCAAATCTGTGTGTTTATAACAGGTTTGAATGACCCGCTAGAGCTTTGTTCAGGCCCAGACCCTAAACTGTAGGCCACAGTGAATCTGCTTGATCAAGGGAGATTTCAAAAACATGCAGTAAAAAGTACGACTTGCGTCCGGATGGGCCCAGTGTCGACATTAATTTCAACATTTACGTCTGTCAAATAAGGGTGTGGCTGGACTTTGGGATTATATATTGTTAGATTCTTGAGGAATTGTATAGTTTGATTATTTAATCAACAGTAAACGTTGGTGCAGTGGTGTTTGTGTGGGACAAATATTTATGATAATGGTAATTTAACTTCTTTTTTTTTGTAGAAGGGAGTCTTAATGCTGATACAGTGTTTATTGTATATAGTTTTTATCTGCGAATGATGTTAATGAAATAATACGTGAAATTTTTTATTAGGGTTTGATGATGAATTGATTGTTTTTTTCTTTTTTACGGGAAATAATGATAACGAATTACTATTTAATAAGAGTAGTTTTAATAAGATTCAGTACAGATGAGTTTATCGTTGTGTAAATTTTATTGTTATTTATGCGCATTGATGAAATTATATTTGTATGTTTAAGGACCACAGATGGAAATTAGTCATGTGGCTATAATCTGGTGCAGACATTTTTGCCTTGGCGTTATGTTTAACTGTACACTGTCCTTTAAATAAATTAATAAAATAATAAAATAAATTCACCTGGAAGCCTGAGGGCCAAAACAAATGGTCTGAGGGCCACAGTTTGGACATGTATGATCTGAAGGCATGTTTTTCGATGACTGAACAACGTTAAAACATGGTAGAAGTCTCCAGAAAGTTGATTTTGCACGATACCTCCTCTTATTTTACTGCTATCTTCTGTGTAAAAGTCGTGTGGCCTCGACTGGGTCAGTGTGCAAATGTACAAGACGGATTTTCGTGAGTTTGAAAACAAAAATCTCGCAACAGTCAGATGCACTCACTAAAGCAGCAGTAACTGAACACATCTCGCCTTGTCCCAGGCCCTGCTGGAGAGGAAGGAGGAGGTGGACAAAGTGACCCTGACCCAGCTTCGCCCGGAGTGCTGCCCCCTGGAGGAGACAGAGGAGCGCCTCACTCTCATCAGGACTTTAAAAACATCCCCCTCGCACCTGAAAGAGGAGTGGGAAGATGAGGGAGAGGACAGGAGGTCGCAAACAGGAAGTGAAGACGACGATCAAACGCCAAAAGGCCCCACAGAAGAAGAGGTGACTGATCCGGAGCAAATTCAGAACGAGATCGCTCTGCTCATTTACAGGAACGGACTGGTGTTTGACGTGAACGTTGACTCCAGTTAACAGACTCCTGGATGTAGCGTGAAAGTTTAGCTTCATAAAGGTTCAGTATGTCACTTTTCTGGTACATCTGCTTTTGTTTCCATGGAGATGTTATTGTTTGTGATATTTTCCAGCCACCACTAAAATACAGGGCCCGTATTACGGCATTTTGTGATCTATGTTATAATGTTTCTTCATCAAAAAAATACCTGGAGTTGTGTTTTGTTTTTATGTTTAACACACAAATCCTGCATATTTACGCTGTTTTCTTCTTGTCATGTCATGTGGTAACACAGGAAGTGCTCCACTGTGTTTTTAAACTCTAGACATTAAGACATTAAGATTTATTTTCAAACATTAAACAGTATTTCCAACAATAAATCTATCAAAACATTTAATATTACAAAAAAATTAGGATTTTATGCGCAACCACTTCCTCGGTTTCTTGTATTATTATTGTTTTGTTTTTTTTGTGTATGCATTATCTGCCTCAATTTAAGTTTACATGTGTCAGTTTGTTATTGTTTTGGCTTTCAGTTATACGTGCATATGTATATGTGTGCATAACCGCTCTACACATCTGCCGTGACTGTGAAAAAGAAGTGTTTTTAAACTCCATGCACCTTTACTAGAATCATTAGGACGAGAAATCCTCTATTGAACTAAAGGTGAAAGTGTAGCCGTTAACTTGAAAACTAGCGCTTCATGACATCACAAAGTGGAACAGAGCATTTTGAGCTTTGGTCGAATAATAAAGAATTACTCAAACATGTGTGAATGAAACAAAACGCAACTTCAGCTATGTTTTTGATGAGGTAACATCATAAGTTTAGTTCTTTTAAAAACTCTGTCAGAATCATATATACGATCTACGGTCAGAGCATGTGAACTATATTTTGAATTCATATAAATCATGTCTCACTTTGGGAACCACTGTTTTTCTGTATAGCAGTAAACTGTTCTATTTGGTATTTATTCCATTATGTGTGTTTTTATCGATCTATCTGTGGGCAGGGTCACCTCTCCACAGATCTGACCTGTAAAGCCGGGCGTACACTGCGATATTTGGCCCTTTTTGAGCCGATTTTTCATTCGTGCGACTGTTTTTGGGATTGAGTTTTAGCTTAATCGTGTGTCGTGCTCCGTGTAGTGTACGTGAGGTAACAAAAACCGATGAATACCTCACGATGGGCTCCCGATCGGCATTCGCAGGTCGCAATAAAATCAAACCTGTTTGAAGTCCTGTCGCCTCTCGTGAGGGTTTCGCACCGTTGAAGTCGCTCGTACAGTCTAAGAACATGAATCATGAGCTGTGAACTTTTAAACCTTGTGATTTAGTCGTACAGTTTGAGCTGAAGCTGAGTGAAACGATCGAAAGTATCGCACAGTGTACGCCTGGTAACGTGGCCTGGTGAGTTATATAGTTCACCTTTATGTGTACATGAATAGAAATGATTACATGGGTCTACCGTGAGCAATAGGCGTAACCATTAAGGGTGTATTACGCAGCTTTTCTGGTGGAGGATCCTGTGTATCGTAAGTGAGACAACTCTAGGCTACATTACAGGTCAGATCTGTGGAGAGGCAGCCCTATTCACAGAGGGAATTATTGTATTTTTGAGCGCCAGATATACACACATGGTAAAAATGCAACATGGACGTGTTTAATGTCACACCAGGGAACATACCAGGGAAAGCAATAACATCTCCACGGAGACAAGCAGGTGACGGACCCTCCATCAGAAAAGTTGCGCAATGCACCTTCAAGTAATTCCATTGTGTATATTTTTTAGTATTCGTGTTTCTTTTTAACTGTTATGATCTTTGAGACGCCAATGAACCAGAACCCACCTACACTGTATGACTGACACAAAGTGCAATGGTAAACAACTAAACATGTGCTACTGTGAACAGGTGAACAGCACTAAATCATTTTCATAATAAAACTGACGGTTATTGTGATCTCTGTTTGCACTTTCAAATCTGACAAAAGAAAAGAACTTTAAATCAGCCAGAAAATGTTGACCCCAGAAGTTAAAGAGGTTTTGATTAATTTTCTCTTAATTTAGAGCGATAATACCTGGTGTAAATAAAAGTTTTACACTGAGCAAGAACCAGTTTTTACTATATGTAGTTTTATATATTTTAGTATGTTAGTATGTCAACATGTGTAAGTGTGTGCGGGTGTGTGGGTGAGATTGCGCACGTGACCGTCTGGGTTGTTTCGTTGTGTGGGGTCGGCAGCTGTGGGGGTTGGTCGGGTGGGTGGAAGGAAATGTGAGATTGTTTTTTACTGTAAAGCACTGTGCGTTGCATTTTTTGTGCGAACGGAGCAGATAACATTTGAGTGCCTGACTGAATTTGTGTGGAAAAGTTGAAAAATACGTCTAAAATTACACGAAGAGTTCTATTTTTAGAGGGGAGGAGGTACAAATTATACTTACAAACACATTTTTCTGGTACTTTGATGGCACAGGTCCAAAAAGCTGGGCTGTGAATCATCTGTTAGGCCCTAGAGGAAGATATTATATTCTTTAAAAGGAGTTTTAGTTTTTTATATCCTCCTGAGACCCGGTCCATTCATTTGTGTCCTTTATCTTGGACATTGAGTTAAACATCTTATCTTTTAAGTGCTTTGAGATGGACTCTTAATGGGAGGATTAGGTTCCTCGGCCTAAAAAGGGCTTGGGGGATTATAGGGCGCTGTCATGTCCAGGGTAAAAGTTAGTTTCTACTATGCACTTTTGCACTATGATGAAACAAAGGAAGGAAGGAAGTCTAAAATGGTTTGTGGTGACTGTAGAAGCATCAAAAAAGTAGTTTGTGTTCGGTTGTTAACTTCACATACAGAGAACATGTTACAAAATTAAAAATAAAATGAACTAAATCTAAATGCTAAAATGTTTATTTATCTCCAAACAGAGAGAAAATCACCAGAAATATATATTGCAGTCACACTTCTTTTCTTCGGGTCCCAGGAGGATATAATCACATATTTTTATGTTTCACTTTGAAGATATAGTCCAAATTAACATGGTAAAAATATGAGAATTAAGACCATTTTTTTCAAACTATGAGAAAAAAAGGTCAGGTTCAAACCCTGCTCTTGACATAAACATCACTGGTTGAATAATGAATGCTGCTGCTGTGTCCTTGGGCAAGACACTTAACCCACCTCACCCCAGTGTCTGCGCACATTGTGTATGTAAAGTGTGTGTGTAAAGCACTTTGAGTTGAGGTGGACTGAGGGGGCTGTATACAAATTTGATCTACCATCACCACAACCAGGTCAACAAAATATAAAATGTTTTTCTTACTTAATGTTTATGTTAAAGTTTTCATATATTTTTAGGATCCGACGTTGTTATGTTGCCTTTTCTTTGTGTTACAGAGACACCCCAGCCCCATGTCAGATTTCAAACATGGGAAACAAATGTATTTATTGATTTCTTTATTACAGAGACAGTGCATATTAACAAACATTTCTGTCAATATGCCAAATATTGACAGAAATGACGCTATTTTTCACCTGCAGTCTTTAGACAGGTGTTAAAAGTCACCCTAAAAGAACAAGAGTAAAATTACAATTTACATAACAATATTACAATTACGATAAGATAAGATAAGATAGGACTTTATTGATCTCGCAGTGGAGAAATTCAACAGTCACAGTAGCTCCAGGACAGATAATTGCATCACACTCTTTTCCTTTTTTTTGCACTAAAGATAAACAATAAAAATTGTTTGATTGGGCAGCAAGATGCCCCCACGACCCAGCTGGATTAAGCGGGAGAAGATGGATGGATGGAATATAAGGTGAATAAGTATATGTAAAATACTTACAGTACATTTAGTAAAAACAACATGTAGGCTAAAAGTACTTAAGACACAACAGCCACAATCAGACAAACAACAGACAAATACCGTACATGAACACATACACACAGGCAAGACGGCAGCGAGAGCAGGTATTAGTGGTTAGTGTTGACAGCTCTGATTGTCAGTGAACCATTTCTTTAAGTGAACATACAATAAAACATATATGAACATTCACATAGACAGTGGCTCCATTTTTCTTACTCACTTAAGTGCAGAAAAGGATCATCTGGTCTTAAATCTGTTTCCATACCACTCATATTTGTCCAGAGCCATGGATATATGTAAAAAATACCTGGATAAGCCAGGGTGCCAGAGCATGTGCTGGGGTTACAGACGGGTCAGCTCTTTGCCCAGATCTGGCTCCACCATGCGGTCAGACCGTGTAAGCGCAGCTGCGGTCGCACAAACAGCTCACGGTTTGACAGGTCACCGCTTCTCTCGTGTTTACCTCCGTGCACCGCGTCTCTGCTGCAACTCGGGCCTGAATTAAGACATTTTCCAGCTTTTTTTTTTTTTTCCGCCATGACCAGGCCGATTTGGCTCTTAACTTGTTTGTAGGTTATAAAAATGCTACATGCACGTTACCCGGGGCTAGAACATGGCGGAGTCGGATGGTGGTGGGGATTTTGCGACGATACTTTCCCCAAACAGGTGAGTGGAGAAGCGGGGAAGCGGCGAAGGAGAGACCGCTGCTCTGCGCATTCGCGTCTTTTGGCTTGTGTTAGTATTTACCAGTGAATGCATTGAAGCTTTGCTCTTTTTGGTTCATTTTTGACCATGTCGTGCCTCTGTAAGGACGTGCATTGCGGTGTGTAGTGCTCGAGAAACGCCGTGGACCAGCTGGGGCCTCCGGACATGCTTTAGCTGCAGCCTATCCCCATAAATAAAATATAAATGCTTTAAATTAAGTTATTTTAGCTTCAGTGCGTGTTGCCACTGTGGTAAAACACGTGGGTAAACGCATTACCATACAGCTTACAGCTCCTTGCAAACAATTTCTCTGCTAAAACACATTATAACGTGGCTTTTTTGACTTGATAAAAACAGACAAGTGTGCAAAAATGTTAAAGGTGTACTGTGCAACTTTTCTGGTGGGATGTCCCCCTCCAGCTGCTAGTCTCCATGGAGATGTTAATGCTTTATCTGGAATGTTCCACTGCGTTTATTCAATTATAGGTGTTATATTGCTAAAAAAAATCAGTTGAAAATATGCATTCTTGCTGTTATCTTACAGATAACTTAATACTACTACTACTACTACTACTACTACTACTACTACTACTACTAATAATAATAATAATAATAATAGCACTTTTACAATGAAAAATGCAAAAAGAAGGAGATTTTTTTTTTGGATAGAAACTGATTAGAAAAATGCTACTGACATAAAACGTATGGAGATTTAATGCCATGCTGTGGTACATTTCAAGCAAAGCAACGGCATCTCCTTGGAAACGAGTAGGTGGCAGTCCCTTCACCGGAAAAAATTATAATTCACCTGTTATGCACCCGTGTAACTTTTCGGCCAGGGGTTCGTCATTTGCTTGTTGTTTCTATGGATGTGTGTCTGCTCTGTGTGGAATGTTCCGCAGTATGGCATTAAACAGCTCTACTTTACATTTATTCAATTACAGGTGGTTTTTGTAGCTCAAAAAAACCAGGCATTCTCCACAGATCTGACCTGAGAAAAGCGTTTGACAGACCCTCCCCCAGAAAAGTTACACGATGCACCTTTAACCCAAATATCATCCTTTCTAAATCCCCGGTGTTCATTTTCTTTTAGTAAAACAAACACAGCCGCTACACTAAGCTCCTGCGCACAGATCCAGTCCCATTTTGAGTGGCGCTTTTTCTCATAGTCTCTTCTCGTCAAGGTCGTCACCACAACATGGCTGAAATCATGAGAGTAAATGGTTTTCTCATTTGTGGAGCGAGCGCTAATGCAGAAACTCTGTAAACTCCATTACGGTGCCATTAGATTACATGTCCGTTAATGGTTTCCTGTCTCAGTGGTCTCCATTCGTTCGCCTGTCATTCAGTAGACATGGGAAAAATGGACATTGCAATTCTCAAAATCCACAAAATTAGAATATTGTTTTAAAATTTAAACTATTTGAAATTACAATGTAGAGTTGCAACTAATGATTATTTGTAGTAGATAAATAGATGGATAGATGTACTGCAGAAAAGCTTGGCCAAAATGTAAGATATGAACACTTAAATTTATCAGAAAATGACTTAAAAGTAGTGGAATTATCTGTCCATGCAGCAAGATCATTTTATCTTAAAATAAACAACCTTTAAACTAGAACTAAGCAGTCTCTGGTCTAGTAAGAAGATAATAAATCTGAAAAAAAAATCTGAAAAAAACTGATATAAGTTTTAAATTCTTGGCCAGATCAGAGAAATTTGCAGTGTAGATAGATCGATGGATAAAGTGTCTGTTTCAATGACGATTACTGATTGCAAAAATGTAATTTAGAAACAATTTATTACATATTCTTGAAGTTTTTAGATTTAGAATTTCCCTATTGTCAAATCTGTTACTATTAGCAATACAGCAATAGAGTCAATATATTAATTAAACGCACTTTGCAGGAGATATTTTATTAATCCAGAAGGAAATTCAAATTTTACTAGTTGTCCGCGATTGTTTTTGATTAGTGCACAAGTCAAACGATAATTTCGATTGTACATTGACACTTTTTGAAAACATTATGAACCAAATAAGACTGGAAGCTTTTTAAGTGGAGCTCCACAGTCCTGCCCGCTTTAAAATCCACGGCGGTTCCTTAAGTAAATTTCCCATTCATTTTTCCTGTAGACTTATTGTTGTTTTACGTCTTTAAATCACATTTAAAGCACAAGATTCAACGAAATGTTTTAATAACTTAGAGGTTTATAAAGTTTCAGAAACAGGTTATTAGTTATCACATAGCTTCAAACTTTTTATAATATGTATATATATTTTTTGTAAAATCTACGGATAAAATTAATGAGAACTTTACTTCCTGAATTCTCCTCTATCTGTGTTAAAGGTCCCACATTAGACTGTTACCTCCTTAAAAACAGACCTGGAGTTGTGTTTTGTTTCATTCACATGTTTGAGAAACTCTTTTATTATTAGTCTGACTACATCTCCAAAGCTCAAAATGCTCATTTGCACCTTGTGATGTCATGTAGTGGTATTTTTCAAGTTAATAGCGACCGTTTTCCTTTTAGTTTCAGTAGAGATCGATCATTTCTTGTCATCCAAATGATTCTAGTGAAGGTGTGTGGAGTTTAAAAGCACAATGGAGCACTCCCTTTATTACCACATGACATTACAAGAAGAACTAAGCTTAAATATGCAGAGTTTGTGTGTTAAACGTGTGAATGAAACAAAATACCACTTCAGGTATGTTTGTTTTGGGCCCTTTCAATATCATTGCCGTATTGGATGCTGTGATCTGTTGTCATCTGAACCCAGCTCTTGGTGAGTGTGGAGGGTTTCAAACGCGGTATCGTATTGCTTTGTGTAACCTGGTCTCTCTTTGCTGTTGCAGTATGGCTAACAAGAATCGAACTCTGCGCTGTACCTTCTCCGCCCCTAGCCACAGCACCTGCCTCCTCCAGGGCCTGTCTCTGCTCAGGGCCCGGGGACAACTGCTGGACGTGGAGCTGTCCATAAATGACGAGCGCTTCCATGTCCACAAGGCTGTACTGGCCTCCTGCAGCGACTACTTCAGGTCGGTCCGATGGTTAAAGGTCCTATATGACGCCAAATGGAGCTTTAAGTCAAGTTAGAATGTTTTTCCGCCATCCAAAACATACCTGGAGTTGTGCTTTGTTTCATTCACACATGTTTGAGTAACCCTTTATCATTAGTCTGGCAACATCTGTCGACAAAGCTCAAAATGCTCGCAGACAGACCTCCACCAGTGCAGGAGGTTGTGTGGAGAAATGGATGCTGATCACACACATGTGTTTTGGAGTTGCCTGAAAATAAGAGTACTGTATATTGGGAAGAATTAAACGCAACCTTTGAAGCTAAAGTCCGTTACTAGAGAAGGTCGAATTCTGTCAGAAGCCAAAAAACAGCACAGATCAGTGTTTCCTCGGCGGAGATCTCACTGTGGCAGTGAGTCTGTCAAGCTTAACACCACTTTAACCCATCTTACAACAGCCACAAGTCTAACAAACAAAACGCTCTGCCTGGCTCACCCATTAGCGTCTGGAAACGTTAGAAAACAACTTTATAAGCAGCCTTAGCCTTACCTCTGTTGATTTCCCACTGCACATGTGAAAGCCCAAAAGACTCGATCGCCGATGTCGTTTCGAATCCCATTTATTTACGAGTGAATTATATTTTTTAGAAAAACGCTAAAAAAAGTACATTCCCAAACCATTTTCTTTCAACAATTTCAGTTTCTATTTTTCTTCACCGTCAGTAGTTGATCCTCACTTGTTGCTTCTGGCGGCTCGAGCCTCTCGCTGCCGCTGGAGTTAATCGAGTCTTTTGGGCTTTCACATGCGCAGTGGGAAATTGACAGTCTTTTCTGTTTGAGAGAAGACCTCAGCCTAATTATGCAGGTTTTGTGTGTTAAACATGTGTGAATGAAACAAAACAAAACTCCAGGTATGTTGATGAGAAAACATTATAACATAGATGAGAAAATAGTGTATCATGGGCCCTTTAAACTCACTAAAAAGCAGTGGGATTATTGGTAGAAACAGCAATAAATACAGTGAATTTGTCAAGAGGATCGAATAAAAACTCAAATATTTATTCTAATGAATGAAATGATCTTGTTCTTTATTGCAGGGCGATGTTTACTGGAGGCATGAGGGAGTCAAACCAGGACACCATAGAACTGAAGGGCTTATCAGCACGAGGCCTCAAACATATCATAGACTTTGCGTACAGCTCGGAGGTGACTCTCGACCTGGACTGTATCCAGGACGTGCTCGGAGCTGCAGTGTTTCTGCAGATGGTCCCTGTGGTTGAACTTTGCGAGGAGTTTCTGAAGTCTGCCATGAGCGTTGAGACCTGTTTACACATCGGTCAAATGGCCACTACTTTCAGCCTGTCTTCCCTCAAAGAGTCCGTGGATACTTTCACGTTCCGTCACTTCCTGCAGATTTCGGAGCAGGAGGATTTTCTGCACATTCCGATGGAGCGTTTGGTCTTCTTCCTTCAGAGCAACAAGCTGAAGAACTGTAGTGAGATAGATTTGTTTCATGCGGCGATCAGGTGGCTGCAGTTTGATGATTCCCGGCGCGTCCAGGCCAGTGATGTCCTGTGTCACGTTCGATTTCCTCTGATGCGTTCGTCTGAGCTGGTGGACAGTGTGCAGAAGGTGAACATCATGGTGGAGGATGTGCAGTGTCGGCAGTTCCTCCTCGAAGCCTTTAACTACCAGATCCTTCCGTTCAGACAGCACGAGATGCAGTCCCCTCGAACCCTGATCCGCTCTGACGTCGTGTCTTTAATCACGTTTGGAGGGACGCCCTACACCGACCACGACCGCACGGTGAGCTCCAGAGTGTACCACCTCCCAGACATCGCCGCACGGCAGTTTAAGGAGCTGACAGAGATGGAGAGCGGGTGCAGTCACGCCTGTGTGGCCGTGCTGGATAACTTTGTGTATGTGGTGGGTGGGCAGCACCTGCAGTACCGCAGTGGAGAGGGGGCGGTAGAGAGCTGCTTCAGGTATGACCCCCATTTGAACCAGTGGCTGCGTATTCAGTCCATGCAGGAGGCACGTATCCAGTTTCAGCTTAATGTGCTGCATGGGAAGCTGTACGCCACCGGGGGGCGTAACCGCTCTGGGAGCCTGTCCACTGTGGAGTGCTACTGCCCAAAGAAAAATGAGTGGACGTATGTGGATCCACTGAAGAGGAGGATCTGGGGACACGCTGGGACCACCTGTGCAGATAAACTCTATGTGTCTGGAGGTTATGGAGTGTCTCTAGAGGATAAGAAAGCCCTGCACTGCTACGACCCGGTGACTGACCAGTGGGAGTTTAAGACCCCCATGACGGAGCCGCGGGTGCTGCACGCCATGATCAGCTCCAGAGAGCGCGTGTACTCTCTGGGCGGACGCATGGACCACGTGGACCGATGCTTTGACGTGCTGGCGGTGGAGTATTACACTCCTGATAATGACCAGTGGACCACCCTGATCCCCATGAGGGTGGGACAGTCTGAGGCCGGCTGCTGCCTCCTGGACCAGAAGATCTACATCATCGGAGGATACAACTGGCACCTGAACAACGTCACGAGCATCGTGCAGGTCTTCAACACAGACACAGAGGAATGGGAGAGAGACTTGCACTTCCCAGAATCCTTTGCAGGCATTGCTTGTACACCAATTATACTTCCACAGACCACACAGCGCTAAGCTCGCGGTCAGACCGCTCCACTGTGAACATGTGCTCTCTCAATGCTGTGGCTTCCAATGTGTTTCATCTGAAACATGAAAACATACTGTGGTGTTCAGGGCTCCAAATATGATTCAGCCATTTCACTGATAACAGCTGTGTGAACAACAGTCATGTTAAAATATACATTTACTGATATTGGTTAATTAACATAAACTTCACTTAAATAATGACAAGGAACTGTTACTTCTTTGTCTCAGTTTCGCAGTTACTATGAGCCTCATCTCTCCGCCCACACTTCAGAAGAGACATTCCTGTGTTGCACAAGCACAACATTAGCTGAGTACAACAGGATTTGAACCACCAACCCTCCAGTTACAGAGTGACAGCTGTACCAACTGATTCACTGTTTTTCCACAAATTGCACAACATACATTTAACCACATTTGCTGTTATAGTACAACTCATTTACAGTGTTTTTTGAGGGAACATCTTGGAAAAAAGTTATTAACCTTAAATCTCGAGGAATAATGCATTTGCATTACACAGGAATATATGGGTAACAAAGAACAACTCACTTAATACATAAAACACACTAACTGTACTTATTTGAAATCCTCATTTATGAAAATGTCTTAAAGTTATGTTTATTTGTTTGGCTCTTCATATTTATAATCCAGTCAACTTGAATACCTATGTTTGTTTTTATTTTATGCAATTGTATTTTCCAGGGATCACTAGAGCTTTAATGTTGAGTTTGATTCATAATGTCAAGCATTTATTTAGACCTTTGATTGTTTGCTATTTTGTACTATTATAGACCACACTTTGAACACTTTGATAATATTTGATTAAAGGTCTTATCACAACTACATACAAACGCACAGTAATTTGCACAAATAATATACTTCCATTAAGTCCACTGCCCTGTGTATTGAAGTGCATATGAGTGGTACTTTTCATTGAAACATAGTTAACTCAATTTTCTTTTATTTTATCTTTTAATTTCACTTCCTGGTTGGACACAGACAGCAGATACGACAGGAAGAGGTAATCCCATATAGCTGTTACCTAGCAACCATAATGTCCAAGTTACACAATAGTTATGATGACTAATAAAAATAAACAGTAGCACCTTTATTTACCTTTTTAGGTTCCATCACCTACTTGTTTTTTCCCCGCGTTGATGTTATGGGTAGAGGTCGGCCTATTCTGTTTTTTCATGACTACTTCCTGTATTTTTCTACTTTTCTTCTCAACGTCTCTCCGCAAACTGGCACATAACTGATGTAAAACCATGATAAGTATTTACCCCGGGTGCTGCTATCCCACAAAACAAAATAATAATCAGAAAAAACATGAAAACCAACCAGGTCATATGCACTTTAAGCTACAACTGTCTTCTGTGGTTATCTCATGGCAGCTGCATCAGTCTTGTGTTGTGTAAGGAAGGCCGTCACATCTGCTCCAATATCAGTATTGTGTCCAGATATCGATTTCCAGATATCGGTACCAATCAATATTGAAAATTTAGCTGATAATTCACACTAATACATACATTTTTTTGCAAACCAATGAGTAAAAATGGAAATATAAGAGAAATTCTGCAAATATATTTGAACAATCATACAACAAATAATTTCATATTCAAGGTAAAAACAACGGAAAGTTAATTTGTGATCTTAACTATAACGTAAAGGTGCACTTTTCAGGTAGAGGGATCCACCACCTAATTGTCTCCATGGAGATGTTACTGTTTGCCTGGAATGTTCCACATTATGCCTTAAAATATATCTAAGTAAAATTACAGGTATTTTTATTGCACAAAAATACCTTAAAAACATGCGTTCTCATTGTCGGCATAGTCGCCTTTCCACAGATTTGACTTGAAATTGTAGTGTCACTTGCTCGTTTGGAAAAGGATTTGTTTAATGCTCTGCTGTGGAAAAATCCAGGCGAAGCAAACACATCTCCATGGAAATAAGCAGCTGGCGGACCCTCCACCAGAGAAGTTGCACCTTTAACACAAATTTATTGGGCTTACTATGGATTTTTAAAATATTAATATCGACTAATATTGGTTATGGGTACAAGTATCAGATATCGGTATCAACTCAAAAAAAAAACTTCCACATCGGACCGGACCATCCCTACTGTGTGTTTCAAAAATGTTTGTTGTTGGTTTTGATGTTGAATAATGTCTTTTTCTCAAGAATGTTACACAAAAAGTTATTTTAAAGATTCACCATGTAACTTTTCTGGTCGAAAGTCTGCTTATTGTTGCTTGTCTCCATGGAGATGTAATTACTTTGACTGAAATATTCCACAGTAAGGCATCAAGCTGGTTTTATTTTGAAACAATACTTGACCTGTTTGTCTAGG
This sequence comes from Odontamblyopus lacepedii, assembly GCA_034769755.1. Lineage (NCBI taxonomy): Eukaryota > Metazoa > Chordata > Actinopteri > Gobiiformes > Gobiidae > Odontamblyopus > Odontamblyopus lacepedii. Next base: position 34,385,876 of record CM068350.1, read on the forward strand.
AGCATTTAAAGTTCACTGTGAGACATTCTGAGCAAAGCAATAACTTCTCCATGGAGACAAGCAGATGGCAGACCCTCCACCAGAAAAGTTACACAGTGCATCTTTAAGAAAAGACTGCGTGCTTCTATAACTGTATTGTTGCACTTTAAAATGCAGCACAGATCTGCACCTGTTGCTAATGGTATTGTCTGTGTGTGTTATGTGTGTGTTATGTGTGTGTAATGTGTGGAGGGTCCAATATGGCTGTTGCCGTCCTCTGTTAAAGTGTTGGACGGTGGCTCAGTCTGTGTTCTGTTTGCCTTAGTGTCTGTACTGTCTGAGCTGTAACAGAAAAGCACATTATGACTGAAGTGCAATATAAAAACAAGTCAACGAGGAATGTAGACCACTGTATAACTGTATGTGCATCCTTTATTAAAGGTGTGTTTTAAAATGATAAAGTCTATGGCTCATCCTCAGCATTTCTGTATAACTAAACCTGCATCTAAAAATCAGTTTTTGTATCATTTTGTCAAAAAACAAAAGGATTTTTCACATTCACACTGAGTAACTACAGTGGCACTTCAGCTGTATTAGTCAATTTTATTGGTCTTATTATAATCTGAAACTCAAGCTCCTAAAGAAAACACAAGTTCAAAGAATAACTTTTGAACAAATTAGATGCAAATGCATGTCTATAGGTTTATATACTCCAGCTTCCAGACTTTTCCCAAAATACATTTGTGAGTAAATGTGGGAGCGAGAGCTCGTACGTAGTGACGTCACAGATGCCTGTGGGTGCGTAACGTAACGTGACATTCCATTGAGAAGAAGAGGGAAAGATGGCGTCCTCGAACAATCCCCGCAAATTTAGCGAAAAAATCGCTTTGCATAACCAGAAGCAGGCGGAGGAGACTGCGGCGTTTGAAGAAGTCATGAAGGACCTGAACATCACCAGAGCTGCGCGGGTGAGGCCTCCGGGCGCCGTGTTTACATTTTGTGGCATCGCTGTTTGGCATCCACCAAACGCTGCGGAGACAGATCAGGACGCTGGATGCTAAGTAGCTAAAGTTACAAACGCCTTAATCTGCACCGATGCGCCTCTCACACATTATGCGGCCACTGTCACTTGTTAAACAGGTCGGTTTAAGCCGTAAGCTTCTTGAGCCGCGATAGCTCCGCCAGCTCCGTGTGGATGCACAGTGCACCTGTGCTCAGCCTCCGCTCACATCAACACCGAACAAACGGCTTCATCACGGCCACCGCGGAGCGATGTTTGAGCGGCACTTTGGCAGCCCCAAACTGCGTTAGCCCGCACTATCTGCCCCGCACTACCTGCCACGCACTACCTGCCACGCACTACCTGCCCCACACTGCCTGCCCCACACACGGGCCAGGTACCGCACCTGCAGACACACGCTGTCACTGACAACAGGAGCTCTGCTTTACTGTTTGCGAAGAATAACACAAAAGTAACACGTTTTTGTGAAAACTACTAGACTGTAAACAAACATTTTCATATATGTAGTGATGTGTAAGTTTGATGGACAGTTCTGTTTTGTTTATAATTTGTCAAATGGATTGATGATATTTTGCTTTGTAATTCTACAATGAGACATTTTCTTTTAGCACTGGGGAATAATATGCAAAGGAATCTTGATTCCAGAGTTACTTATTGCTAATGACTGTTTTCTGATACCTGCATCTACCTTACACACACTGTACTGGTATGTTTAGTGTCAGTCTTGTCCAGTGTTTTGATGGGAGTCTTCCTGCCGCACCAGGAAAAGGGCCAGTTCAGTTGTGAGGGGGTTTGTGGTCTTTGTCAAATTATGTTTTGCCATCAAACTAATTGGACTTGTTTGGGTCATTCATGTTGCTCTATCCGTGGAGGTTTGTCAGATGCTGTATGGCGTAAGCGTTATATGGACCGTCAATCTTTTCATTTCAATTCACATTTTCATCACCATACGCTTTTATTTTCTGCTTATGATCGTACCCACTATAATTTCGTAGTTTATTTGTTCATACTGTTGGCCACATGGCTTCTTTTCTTGTTTTGCATTGTTTATTTTTTTCATTTTTATGTATCAGATTTGTCATTCACCCATGCTTTCACGCAATTTTACTTTGCACAGTTGCAGTTGCAGAAGACCCAGTATTTGCAACTAGGGCAGAATCGTGGACAGTACTATGGAGGCTCACTGCCCAATGTCAATCAGATTGGAAATGGCAACATTGACCTGCCTTTTCAGGTGAGCCTGGTGATCTACGGTTTATTCTTTTATACTCTTGTGTAGGGCTGGGCGATATGACAAAAAATCACAAATTCTTTACCTTTTTATTAATTCATTACAATTTTCAGATTTTATTTTGTCTTATTAAACAAATTTAACTTGCTTGCTTTCAATTTTAAGTTTCACAAATGTAAACAATGGTGAATTTTAAAGTGCACTATGTAACTTTTCTGGTGTGGAGGTCCCAACTTGACCTACTTGTCTCCATGGAGATGTTCTGCCAGGATTGTTCCACAGTTCGGCATTTAACTTGCATATCTTTTATTTAAAAAATCAATTGCATAAAAACATGCAGTCTTACTGTAAATGGGGTCACTTCTCCACAGATTTGACCTGTAACTTCTTGTAACTGCCTCTTGCTTGTCTCTGTGGAGATTATTTTAATGCCATACTGTGTGACATTCCAGAACAAGCAACAGCATCTCCATGGTGACAAGCATGCACATGGAAAGTTGCATAGCGCATCTTTTAATTATTGTCATTTTACACAAAAATAGTAAAATTTCTATCTCTAAAGTGTGAACTCTGCTATTTTTGCTCACAGAGGATTGACTGTGGACGTCTTGATTAGATTAGAAAGACCCAAGTTTCTCATTGACCATTAAAAATCTCAATTAAAAATCTATTATTTGCACAGCCCTACTTTTGTGAAGGAGGATTGCTCTTAAAATGTGAGGACTGAATGGCCTAAGATGGATGAGAAAACCCTGCTAGTCATGTCCCAGTTATGAGTTAGAGAGAGGAAGCCACGATTTGACTACAAGCCGACCATTCCCACCTGAGATTTGGTTCCTAAATTTGAAAATACCATTGCTTGTCATGGCTTTCCATCTTTGAATACATTTGCCAACTCAAGCATCAGTATCAGAGGGGCCCATGGACTCACGGTGACACATCTGCACCATTGAACCTTTAAAGTGCATTTGGCAGGTTTTCATGTTAATTTTGACTTTGTTTAGTAGGGTAATACTTCTGCTAAATATTTGACTTAATATTTACATCAGTTGAGTAGCAGTTTGTCGAAAAAAGGGTTCAAGAAGACATACACTATAAAGCTATAACCTATGACACTGTGGGTAATTTGCATGTTTTGATAATATGTTAATATTAATCTATAACGACTTAATAAAGGAAACAAATCTGCTGACTTCCGTGTTGCAGTGGGGGCTGACGTCGCCATAAACGTCGCCACAGCAAAGAGTTGTGAAGTTGTTGATGGATGGAAAACTGCACATCATTCTAGCCCGCAGCAGATTTTTTTCATTTGTACAAAAATGAGCAACGCTGCCAAATCTTACGCGTATCAAAGATTAAGAAAATTTAATCAGAGAATGAAGTAAGCGCAGAACACTCGCCGTACGCCAGTGGTGAAAACTAGAGTTGATCGGCAAAATTACGTCTTGAAAATAAGTGATTTAGATTGCTGAAACGTGCACAAATCTCTCCAAATACAGCTTCAAGAGGGTAAATGAATACGGTAATAATAATAATACATTTTATTTATTCGCCGCCTCTTTGGACCCCAAGTTCACTTTACAACAACATAAACAAATTAAGTACGATTAAAACACACAGTTAAAAGCCACAGTTAAAGTGGGACAGTATTTATTTGATTGATTGTATTTAGTATTGTATTTAGTGTTTTATTTTATTAGTATTTAGTAATGTATTAGACAGGATTTGAATTGATTGATTGTATTTAATTGACTTAAGTAGTTATCAGCTGTTCTCCCTGGAGACCTGTGTAGCATGAGAAGGAAAAAAAAAATATTACAATTTGGTTAAAAGCTCCGAAAAGTCAGTTTTGCATAATTCTAGTAGATCTGCTTTAAAAGAAAAGGAATTGGCATTGAGTTAATGAAAACAAAACAAAACTGAATACGTCTACCTGTGTCACTGAAACAGAAAATTCAATCCAAATGAATGCATATGAAAGGAATTTTTCTGCCAGTCTAAAATTTCAGTCAACAAGATAAAGATATTGTTATTATTTTTGTTAGTCTAATCATAACTAGTGCATAATTTAGACAGAGTTGGTCCTCGTTAACATTATGGTTGCTAGGTAACAGCTATGGATGTACCTCTTTGTATGCCACATCTGCTGCCCTTGTTCAAGTAAAATGAAGTAAAATTATAAACTACAAAATAACTAGGCAAGATTTTTAGTAAAATCTTAAAGAAAAGAAAATATTACGCTATTTTCTCATCTGTTATAATGTTTCCTCATCACAAACACACCTGGAGTTGTGTTTTGTTTCATTTGCACACGTTTAACACACAAACCCTGCGTATTTAGGCAGGCTGAGTGTCTCTCTCAAACAGAAAACACTCTGTTCCACATTGTGATGTCTTGTGGTAATACAAGAAACGCTCCACTGTGTTTTTAAACTCCACACACCTTCACTAGAATCATTTCTTTGGGAATTCCAGGGCTGTAACTATCAGTTTCTAGTAAACAAAAGGTAAAAGGTCGATGTTATCTTGAAAACTACCTCTACATGACATCACAAGGTGGAACAGAGCATTTTGAGCTTTGGAAATGTAAAGAAATAAAACTAGTACCGTATTTTTCGCACTTTTTTTCATGCTTTGGGGGTTTGCAACTTCACGCTGACAGTCCATAGACCAAATATATGAATCGTACATATGAATCAAAAATGAAAAAACAAATCATTATCCGTTTTTTCATTTTGGTTTTAGAGACAAATAATAAAGAAAAGAGTTGTTTTTTCATTTTCTTATTTTTGGTTCTATATTGAAAAACGAACGAACGAATGATACACGGATTGTTCTCGATTTGGTTGTTTTTATTACTATAACTTCTATAACTCGCCTTTCAAGATGAAATGTCAGTTCTTTCCCCCAAAAAGTGCGATTTATATGTTTTTTTTTTCTTCTTTATTATGCATTTTTTAGCTGGTGCTACTTATAATCCAAAAAATACGGTAATAATAAAGGATTACTCAAATGTATGTGAATGAAACAAAACACAACTCTGGGTATGTTTTTGATGAGGTAACAACATTATAACGTGGCTTAAATCTCACAAGAGTTAATTTTGTGTAATAATATAGAACATTTTTATTATAATTACCACGTTTTAGTGAAAAGCCTTGTCTAACCTGTCATATGCACTTTAAAAAACCAACATTATCCCACTGCTGTGCTCATTTGCACTTGGAGACGGCTTGATTTGAGTGTTTTTATGCAGAACTCGGTGATGGACACTAGTCGGACCACCAGGCACCATGGGCTGGTCGAGAGGGTCTACAGGGAGAGAAATCGCATCACCTCCCCCCACCGAAGGCCCCTCTCCGTGGACAAACATGGACGCCAGATATCCTTTACCCAGACAAATTAAGAGCGCATTATCCGAAGTGCTTCTGGAGCGGAAAAGAAATCTCAATTAGTTTTAATAACGTTCACTCGCGTAGAAGCATTCCCTTATTCCATCGCTGAAAACATGTTTTAGGACGGAAATGAACAAAAAGCTTCATGATGGCGTTTAAAGCTTCACTGTGTAACTTTTTTTGGTGTAGGGAACGCCAACTGCTTGTTTCCGTGGAGATGCTATTGCCTGGAACGATCTCACTATTATTTTGTTTTATTCCACACAAAAATTTTAACTTGACCTCGAACTAGACCTCGGAAAAGACCCTGGACTAGACCCTGGACTAGACCCTGGACTAGACCCTGGACTAGACCCTGGACTAGACCCTGGACTAGACCCTGGATTAGACCTTGGATTAGACCTTGGACTGGACCTCGGAGTGGACTTCAGACTAGATCCTGCATTAGACCTTGCATTTAACCCTGCACTAGACCTCGGACAAAATCTCAGATTAAACCTTGGACTAGACCTTGGACTGGAACTCGGAATAGACCTTGGACAGGACCTGGGACTGGACCTTGGACAAGACCTTGGACAAGACCTTGGATTAGATTTTGGATTAGACCTTGGATTAGACCTTGGACAGGACCTTGGACAGGACCTTGGACAAGACCTTGGACTAGGCCTTGGACTAGACCTCGGACAAGACAAGACTCTGGACGAGACCTTGGATCAGACCTCGGGCTGGACCTCGGATTAGATCCTGGACTAGACCCTGGACTAGACCTCGGACTAGACCTCGGACTAGACCTTGGACAGGACCTTGGATTAGAATTTGGACAGGACCTTGGACAGGACCTTGGACAGTACCTTGGACAGTACCTTGGACTGGACCTTGGACTGGACCTTGGACAGGACCTTGGACAGTACCTTGGACTGGACCTTGGACTCTCTCTGGACAAAACCCTGTATTAGACTTTGGACCTGTATTTAGATTTTGGACTGGACCTCGGACTAGACCCTGGATTAAACCTTGCCTTAAACCATGGACTAGCTCTTGGACTGGACGCCGGACTGGATGCTGGACTGGACCCTGGACTGGACGCTGGACTGGACACTGGGCTAGACCCTGAGCTAGACCCTGGGCTAGACCTTGGGCTAGACCAAGTCCAAACCTAGACACACATACAGTAGATACTCACTATTGGGACCCATCTCCAGATCTTGAGCTGGTCTTGGTCAGGACGACCTTAGCTGGAGGATTTTACTCATGGTGCATGTTTTGGGTTGTGAGATGTAGGAGGTTGAGCTCTTATGAACTCAGTTGTCTTTTATAGTCCTTGAAAAAAGTTGAAAATACGACCAAAATAATCTGGATCCAGCTTTTTACAGTTAAAATACCAATAGAGATCCTGTGGTTTTAGGTGGTAGGGATAGAAAATGTCCTTTTATCGTCAAAAAACACAGTTAGCTTCTTACAAAATTGATCAAACTGTATTATGTAACTATTATTTATCCTTCAAATAACTTTTGAACAGCTTTGTATGAATAAAAGCTCAAACATTATGATACTTTCTGGCCAAAAATCAGTCAGTAAAAAGACTTCATCCAATTAAAGGCTCAAACATATCGATAGAACCAATATCGTGGAACAGATACTCGATCCAGCAAATTTTCCTCCATCTGCACCAATATTTGTTACCAGTATCTCTATTACCAAATATTGCACTCCTAAGATTTGACTTTTACTCCCAAATAATGTTCTCTCAGTTCAAACAGTCCAGTCTAAGCAGATATTGCGCCAGAATAAACAGTTTTCATGAGCAGTGAGAGGAGGTAGTTGAACGTGACACTGTATTGTGACTCTCCTGCTGCCAAACTCATTCCCAAAAAATCCATCTGAGTGAGGAAAACAAGCATCTGTCTGCAGCCTTCTCTGTGTAATAGGATCCCTGTAACACTGGTTTTGACTTACGTTACGCAGGTAATCGTCTGGAACCACTCGGAGACGCGTGAAAATATGGATTAGCGGTAGATCAGTTTGCCGTTCATTGTTCTTTATTAACCTTAACTGAATTCACATCGACAGCTGTCCCTATAGCTCGGTCTACCTCTCCCCTCCGCCTGACACGAGCTGGAGAAGGTAAGATAAATGCATTTACACACACTACAACACAGTAACTCCCAGAGGACATAATCATTGTTCATTTAATGTAGTTTTACTTACAATTTAAAGGTCCTATATTAAGAAAAATTGACTTGTTAGCGTTTAGTCATGTTATAATATTGTTACCTCATCATAAAAAGACCTGGAGTTGTTTTGTTTCATTCACACATTTAAGTAATCCTGCATTATTAATCTGTCTACATCTCTAAAGCTAAAAATACTCTCTTCCACCTTGTGATGCCAGTTTCCAAATTAACAGCTTCCTTTTACCTTTAGTTCAGTAGAGGTTGGCAGTTCCAGAGCTGAAATCATCCAAATGGTTCTAGTCAATGAAGCAATCGATCAAGCTTTATTTATAAAGCACTTTTCATACAAAAATGTAACACAAAGTGCTTTGCAGTGATTAAATACAATCTCACATTTCCTTCCACCCACTCACCGACCCAGCCCCCACAGCTGCCTGATCCCACACAACCAAACAACTCGCACACATGCTAACATATTAAAATACATAAAACTACACTACGCCTCAGGTGGAGGAGTTCAAGTATCTCGGGGTCTTGTTCACAGTGAGGGGAGGATGGAGTGTGAGGTTGACAGGTGGATCGGTGCAGCGTCGGCAGTGATGCGGTCGCTGTATTGGACTGTTGTGGTGAAGAGGGAGCTGAGCCAAAAGGCGAAGCTCTCGATTAACCTCAGTCTATGTTCCTCCCCTCACCTGTGGTCATGAGCTCTGGGGAATGAAAGGACGAGATCGCAGATACAAGCGGCTGAAATGAGTTTCCTCCGCAGAGTGGCCGGGCGCTTTCTTAGAGATAAGGTGAGGAGCTCGGTCACATGGGAGGAGCCTGGAGTAGACCAGCTGCTCCTCCACGTTGAGAGGAGCAGCTGAAGTGGCTCGGGCATCTGGTCCGGATGCCTCCTGGACGCCTCCTTCAGGAGGTGTTTCGAGCATGTCCCACTGGAAGGAGGCTCTGGGGAAGACCGAGGACACGCTGGAGGGATTATGTCTCTCAGCTGGCCTGGGAACGCCTTGAGGATCTAGAGGAAGTGTCTGGGGTGAAGAAAGTCTGGGAGTCCCTGCTTAGACTGCTGCCCCTGTGACGCGGCCTTGGATAAGCGGAGAAAATGGATGGATAAAACTACACAAAGTGAAACGTGAGGCTAAATACAGGTGAACCAGTTGAGAAAGCACCATCAGAGGAGCCGTCTGGAAAGACGGTTTTAGTGAAGATGTGTGGAATTTAAAAACACAATGGAGCACTTCCTGTAGCACCACATGACATCACCAGGTGGAATGGAGTGTTTTCTGTTTGAGAGAAGAACTAAATATGGAGCAAGATTTCTGTGTTAAACATGTGTGAATGAAACAAAACACAACTCCATGTCTGTTTGTGATGATGAACCAACATTATAACACAAAATTCCGTAATATGGGTCCTTTAAGAGTGTACTACGTCTAATACTTTTCTGGAGGGTGTTTCAAGACCAGCTTGTCTCCATTAGATTTATTGCTTTGTTTTCCACAGTATGGCATTAAACGCGTCTCTCTTGCGTTTATTCAATATCAGTGTTCTTCTGTTAAAAAATACTTTGAAAAACATGCATTCTTGTGTGTGCGTGTGTGCGTGTGAGTGCGTGTGTGTGTGCGTGCGTGCGTGCGTGTGTGCGCGCGCGTATGTGTCATGCAGACCTCAGTCCAACTGGGTCAAAGAGTTGCGTTTTAAAAAATGTTTCTTGCATCAGCAACAAAAAAATGAAAGAAGTAGTGATAGAGTTGATTTTTACTCAAACAAAATGGTGTTGCTGATGTTTGAGTTGAATAATATGAGACGAGATGGAATAAAGAGATTATAGATGCAATTTTTTTAGATTTTCATCGAAAAACAAGGCACAAAAAGGACTACATTACTACTACTGCTGCTACTACTACTATTACTATTACTATTACTATTGCTACTACTACTGTTACTATTACTACTACTACTACTATTACTGCTACTATGACTACTACTACTTCTGCCACTACAGCTACTGCTGCTACTACTTCTACTACTGCTTTTACTATTACTGCTATTACTACCAGATTACTATTACTACTACTTCTTCTGCTACTTCTGCCAGTACTGCCCATGGATGTATAATAAGAGCTGGATAAGACACGCCCCCTCTATGTGTGGCCGAGCGAGATATTGCAGCCGCAGCCCAAGAAAAATTCTCCCATAGAAGCACAATGCATTTTTTGAGAAATCAAACTGCCGGTGTTCAGCTGACAGGGCATCAGCAGCTTTCATAAAAGTCGGATTTTGTAGGGATTCTTCTGTATTTTTGCAATATCAAAGCGCCTAAAAATCAGCTTTGTAAGAGTTAGCCTAACCCCGCTCTGAGCCCGCGCTAACTCTGCTCCAGCAGCTCGCGCTCTGATTGGTCAGAACAGCGTTTCACACGTTGGGCTTCAAACAAGGAAGTAAATGCAGAAGTAAAAATCTTTTTTGCGGTCATGTGCCAATGAGCACAGGCCACTGAAAACAACAGGGCGCCATCTTGGATTCATCTTCCAGATTTTGTTATAGTTCTACATTACTGCCACTACTGCTGCTGCTACTGCTGCTGCTACTGCTGCTGCTGCTACTGCAACTACTACTACTACTACTACTACTACTACTACTACTACTACTACTACTACTACTGCTACTACTATTACTATTACTACTGCTGCTTCTGCTACTACTTCTGCAACTACTACTACTACTACTACTACTACTACTACTATTACTATTACTGCTACTGCTACTACTACTACTACTGCTGCTACTGCTACTAGTACTGCTGCTACTACTACTGCAACTACTACTACTGCTACTACTACTACTACTACTAGATTTAGTTTAGTTTAGTCTTTATTTGAAGGTACAAGATATATTAAGAGATATATTAAGAGATATATTAAGAGATATATTAAGAGATATTAAGTGGATACTACTACTACAACTACTACCATTACTACTACTACCAGATCACTACTTCTTAAATATTCAACCTTTCTAGTGCGATTAACGAGCCTACATTACTCTATTTTCTGATATTATAATGTTTCCTCATCAGAAACAGACCTTGTGTTGTGAGAGTTGTGTTTTTTTCATTCACACACGTTTAACACACAAATCCTGCATATTTAGGCGGAGTTCTTCTCTCAAACTAAAAAAACCTCTGTTCCACCTTGTGATGTCATGTAGTAATAATAATAATAATAATGCATCAGTTTTATATAGCGCTTTTCAGGACACTCAAAGACGCTTTACAGAGCATTATTCATTCACTCCAGACCCGGTGGTGGTAAACTACTATTGTAGCCACAGCTGCCCTGGGGCAGACTGACGGAAGCGAGGCTGCCAATCTGCACCATCGGCCCCTCCAACCACCACCACCATTCACGCACACACCACTTTCATACTAGGCAATGTGGGTGATGTGCCTTGCCTAAGGACACGACAGTTTTTTGCAACTGGCGCCCCACTTTGGCACCTGGAATTCCCAGTGGTCTCCCATCCAAGTACTAACCAGGCCCGGCCCTGCTGAGCTTCTGAGATCTGACGGGATCAGGCTTTGACGAGCCGGCATGTAGTAAAAGTACTGCCAAAGTAACTTCACTGATGAGGTGGAACGGAGCATTTTGAGCTTTGGAGATGTAGAGAAAAATAATAAATGAAACAACACAACACAACTCCAGGTCTGTTTTTGAGGAGTTTTGAGGAGGAATAACGTTCTCTCCTAATTCTATTTTATTTAATCTCATCTATCTAAAAATTCTACCTAATCCCTTTGAGCTGTAGTTTATTTAATCATAGTTTTAAAGTGTGAGTGTGACTTTGTGGTGTTTTGGCTGTGTGTTTGCTGACTCGCCTCTCTGTCTCAGGACAAACTCAGACTCGGCTTTGCACCAGAGTGCCATGAATCCAAAACCACAGGAGGTGTACGCAGGAGGATCACAGGAGCTGCAGCCAAGACGCGGTAATGCCACAAACTTTGTTTTACTTGTCATTGGTTCTTTCAGAAAATGACTGACAGATCTGAATAGCCTATCAGGAGACAATTCCGGTGGTGGGCCCCACGTGTGGCAGAGGTGAGATAGGAACTATTCAACTGCGTAAAGCTCTTTGCAGAGCCTCTCGCCTGCTCTGACGCACAGACACTGGTGGAGGCACCAGAGGCATATGGAGAGAAATTTTTTGGCTTGTTTTAGTTTTTATCTTAAGAAAACCTGCCTAAAGTTCAGGAGAAGATTTATTTATTATACATTACATCTTATTGCAGTTTGGAACATCTGGTACATATTTGGACACTTGTGCCGAATTGACAAAAAGGGTCACAGCACCAAACCCTTAGGCCTAGAGTCTGAAATTTTACACAGTTGTTGCCAACAACTTCAGCAGTGAGGGTAGTGTAGCCACAAATGCCTAGGATGAAGTTTGCCCAAGTTAGAGCCTTTATTTATTTTTATTTTTTTCCAAAGCAAAAAAATCAATTTTTAGAATTTTTGAATGTCTGTACTGTAAGTTAGCTGCACTCACAGTCTTCATATGCATATCTGCAGAAACTAGAAGGTCTAAGCTTTAAAATGATGTATCATACAAGCATGTGGGGTCTAAGATTTTCTTTTGATAAGCTGTGACATTTGGGTTTGTGTTACCATTGTGCACAGACCAAATTAGGCGGGTGGCAACAGGTTAAAATCCTACAGTTTAAGTGGGACAGTATTTAATTGATTGATTGTGTTTAGTATTGAATTGGAACTAGTTCAATTTAAACGGTTTGCAGTGGCCCAAAGTTATTCCTCACTTACCTTATGCATTCAGAGCATCCTCATTATTCACAGCTATTAGTTTATAAGCGCTTTTCACAGCATTCAGAGAACAGAAGAGTTTTGCTGTAAATGCAAAGCATGCAAATGTGCACTTCCTGATTATTGAACAGTAAATTGGATTTGTATGCAACATGCAAACAGCACAGCAGACTTATTTAGACATTGAGCGCTGTTTATACTCTATCTGTAGTGGGGCGAGACACATTTTGCTCGAATAGCCTACATGGAGAAAACCTGGGTACAGGGTGCAATGTGTCACTTTTCTGGTTCAAGGTTCACTTCTTCCTTGTCTCCATGGAGATTTTACTGTTTTGCCTTGGTTATTCCACAGTATGGAAACTTGGTAATCACAATGGAGACAGGTTAATGGTCAGATCTATGGAGAAACAAGCTTGCACATGTTCATTAATTACTCATTGCATTTATATAGTGCCTTTCAAGATACCCACCCACTTTAAAGTTCAATATTCATTCACTCGACACCCGGTGGTGGTAAACTACTATTATAGCCACAGCTGCCCTGGGGCAGACTGACGGAAGCGAGGCTCCAATCTGCGCCATAGGCCCCTCCGACCACCACCAACACTCACGCACACACCACTTTCATACTAGGCAATGTGGGTGAAGTGTCTTGCCTAAGGACACAATGAGTTTTTGTGACTGGCGCCTCCCTGTGGCACCTGATTTTCCCACTGGTCTCACATCCAAGTACTGACCCGGCCCGGCCCTGCTGAGCTTCTGAGATCTGATGAGATCATCAGAGTTCTGCAGATGCAAGGAACAGCAATCCAAAAGTGAAAAAATGCAGTGTACTGTGGTTGAAAGCACGAAAAATGGTCTGATGAAGGCTTTTTTGCTGAAACATAATTTAAAAATAAATAAAGCTTTTGGATAATGACGTCCACCATGAACAAAATGTCTTCTTTTAAAGGTGTATAGCATAACTCTTCTGGTGGAGGTTCTGTCAAATCCTTTTCTTCATGGAGATGTTACCGTTTTGTCTGGAATGTTTCACAGTATGGCATTAAATCTTTCTATCGTCATGGAAACTAAACAAGACCAAGTTAGATCAGATCTGTGGAGAGGGGACCCCGCTCACAGTCAGAATACCTCTTTTTCTAGATATTTCAGAGCTATAAAACCACCTGTAATTGCCTAAATGTATGGGAAATCTGTTTACTTTTCAAGCAGAGAAATGACATCCATAGAAATAAGCACGTGTACGACGGATCCTCCACCAGAAAAGTTACACAATGCACCTTTAAATGTGACTAAAATCTCAGTTTTTGAAATCTACAGTCTCTAAACTATTTATAGACCGTGAGGACACTGATCCCGTCGGCGTAGCACTTGTTTGCAGAGGCGTATTTGAGTCAAGCTGACTGAAAAGCCTGGATCAATAATTCAGTGATTATGCCCCGGATTACGCGTGGGATTGGCTGGAATCCACTCCGTCTGTCTGGTGGGTCACCCTGCTATTTTTAGCCACAGAAATCTGGTGTTCCTCCTCTCTGCGTGCGCTCGTCTGTCTTTACCAGTGACTCATTTTCACTGATCTGCCAGAGTGTATTTTCTTGTTTGTTTGGATGTGTATTTTTGGTTTGTAACAGTTTTCTACCTTTTCTGCTTCAGTGCTGCTGCTGACGGTGCCTGGGACAGAGAACTCGGAGTCCAACACAGAAAAGGAGGCACAGAAACAGATGTGGGATGAAAAGAAGGTAAAGAGACCTAAAGGTGGACTACGTAACTTGTTTGTGAGGGGTCTGTCACCTGCCTGTTTCTACAGATCTGTCATTGCTCTGCCTGGAATGTCCCGCAATATGATATTAAACAGCCCTACTTGACAATTATTAAATCACAGGTGGTTTTATAACTCAAAAATGCCTAGAAAAACAGGCATTCTGACTGTGAGCAGGGCTGCCTCTACCCAGATCTGACCTTTTAACTTGTTCTGGTTTGGTCTCCATAAACATAAAAGTTGAAATGTTACTGTGAAACATTCCAGACAAAACAATAACATCTTCATGGAGAAAAACCTTTGACCGTTATTACCAGAAGTGGGTGGAGTAGCCAAAAATAGTGCAAAGTAGAAAATGGGTGTAACAAACTGTAGTAGTTTTAGTTTATTTAAGGCCGCCACACACTACAGGAGAATTTGCCCGATTTTGGCCGCGATTTCTTCTCCTCGATTTCGGGGAGGCGTAACCTAACTTTGTGTCTCCGCGTGCGATTTTGAAGCCGCTGCTCCTCATGTGTGGAGTCAGTGTCAGATCAGAACCACCAAACATCAGAAACGCGACGGAAACAGACGATAAAACAGAGCGTCAGGGGCAGAGGAGCGACGGACACAGAGACGCAACATACAAACTCGGGATGTATCGAAAAGAAATATTTTATTCCTCAGCTCTTGTAAAGTGGTACATTTAAAGTGCAGCATCGGATCCACATTATCCAAAGAAATTGTCCTCCGCAAATAATGACTCCAGTCCACAAAACCGCACTATTAATCCATTTTGAGGCGGTCTTTAAAAGTAAAAAGGTGAGATAGTTCCTCACGTGTGTCTGTTTATATTCACACAGCGCACGGATCGAGGTGAAGCTGCAGATTAGCGATTCTGACTCTACTTCCTGTGGACTTTATCTCCTCTTTTCTGCTTTAAAAATCCTGTATCTGAAGTATTGCACCACATTTCACAAATAATAATAACACAGTTTTGACTTGTGTCTAAACTAGAAGTGCAGAGCTCTGATCTTTGAACACTTCAGAGTCTCAGAGCGAGTGGTTTTACTGTAGACAGGAAACAGCTGACGCCATCGCGCTCACAGCTTTATATCCTGTGGTCCGCAGACAGATCCCGCTGCATCTTTGCGATCAGAGATTTTAAGCCTCAAGTTTCTCCTTGTGTCTGTGGTCTGCGCTTTTTGTTGCACCTTTAAAAATCCGAAAAAGAACGAAAAATCCTGTAGCGTGTAGCGGACTTAAGACGGTTAGAAGTGGGTAGCGAAGTGGGTGGAGTAGCCAAAAATAGTGTGAAGTAGAAAACAAGTGTAACAAACTGTCATAGTTTATTTAGTTTATTTCACAGAGACCTTGAACAGGGGCATTGATCAAAGATTGCTTCGTTTTCCCCTATCACTAAAAACATGCACTTTAGACTCTCCTCTGGGGCCAAATCTCCCCTGAAAATGAGATCCTTATTCTCTGTGGGATTTTCCTGTTTAAATAAAGACCAATAACTCACGTCTCTTCCTTGTAAGATACTAACATTCTTCAGTCTTCTAGTGCAATAGAGTCAGCAGAGTCCAATCCAATTTATGTTTTGTCTCCAGGATGATTCACCAAAGCCAAACACATGCGATGTCCCAGGAATCAAGTGAGTGTTTATCTGTGTCTTGTTTCTAGTTTTGTCACTACGTGTGTTTAGACTATTGGTATTGCGATTAGATTAGCAATTTATGTTTAAAAAGTTGATTCTGTTCAAAGAGAAGAAAGAAAGAAGACCGAAATATGAACTGTTAAACTAATACAGGAATCTTATAAGAATAATAATGCATTTTATTTCGAGGCGCCTTTCTAGACACTCAAGGACAGATAACTAAAAACAGGCAATATTTACAGTACAAGACAAAGAAATTAAACAAAGCAATACAAGTAAAAATGGATGATCAGCAAGGAAATGGATAATTAAGTGACGAAAAGATGGGTTTGAATGAATTTAAGAATGTTTGTAGAAGTCTAAACACAATTTTTCCATAACAAGACGCGATATTTTGTTACTTGCAAAGGACATTCTGTTATCCAAATAATCACAGCATTTGCAGTTTGATCATTTCGCCGAATTTCAATTGATTTGTGATTTATTGTGCAGCCCTGTCTGTGGGGAAAAAAACTACCTGAACTACCTTCCTGAACAGTTTTAAAATGATCTTGAGTTGAATCAACAAGTATAAGAGCTCATAGACTAGTATACGCACATGGACCACTGAGGAATTACACAGATATGAGACCACACAGGAATATAGAAGAAAATACTATGATTTAATGTTGAAAATCACATTATATTGTCTAAAGAAAGAGTGTTTTTATTATCATCATCAGAATCAGTATCGAGTATCGAGTCTATTCCTTAGTATTGAAATCGTGACAACACTAAGCCTATCCCAGTTTGATGTGGTGTGCGTAAAAATGTCAACATAACTTGTCATACGTACTTTTAAAGGTTTGATGATTCTTTAATTTTTTACTTAAGTTGGTTGAGGAAAAGGTGTCTAGAAAAAGGAAAAGGGGGCCGATAACATAAGGTGACTCTTCTTTCTGCTCCTTTTCATTCATTTCAAGCATGTTCTGTTCTGGGGATAAGTTAGATCAGGGGTCCCCAACCTTTTCAGAGCTGAGGGCTTCCTTAATATCATCAAATATTACGAGGGCCACCAGCTGAATACAGACAATCCAAGACTAAAAAATACACTATTACACTGTATTATTCGATTACTATCTATACCTGCATTAGTGACCATTTGTTAGTTACTTGATCACATTTGTCAAAGCGACATTTATTTTCTGCAAATTAATGAACGTGTCACAAATTCATGATTAATGTAGTAATGTAACGTAGTAATTGTGTTGTAATGTAGTAGTATACTTAATAGTAGTATTCTTCTCATTTTTGTTTTAAACAAAACAGACACTTCATCCTGGTAACAGCAATAATCTGGTAACATGTGTTTAACAAAAACACTATTAAACTATGTTGCAGTTAATGGCACTCCATTTTGTTATAGTTTGCTGTATTCTGGTGGATAGTTGGACACTGCCACTCTCAGTGACTCCTGCAAATGTGAATCAGTTAGTTGGAAAAGGCTGATTCACAGAGATAAGTGGATCCAAAAAGGCAACCAGCCTTCAGCTGCTGTACAGGCAGTTTTGTACTTCTCTGTGTCCACTAGGTTCCAAAAGTTTGGGTTACCCAGATGGGCTTTGAGGTGTAAGTCATTTTGAAAAGTCACTCTTTCCATTTCTACTTGCCCTGCAACCAAGTTGAAGGTTGTACTTAGTTTCTCAGCTGTGCTGGTAATGTACACTGACACTAAAGGGATTTGAAATGAATGACACACATGGCTCCATTTGATCAAAATCACTCTTCTCAAACTCTTGCATCAGTCTGTTAATCACTTGGCAGTATTTTTCTGCTCCCTTATCAAACACCACAGATGCAGATGTATTGTCATTTAGAACTTTCTGCACTGAGACAAAGTGCAGGACACTTTCTCTTTGTAAATGCCCAGAGTAAATGTGCCTTACTTTGGCTCACCTCCAACTGGGACTTCTCAGTTTCGTACTGTAGCACAGGCAACATAAGTTGTACATGTAATTATTTCTAAAGTGCTTTGTGGCCGCTGTGTTTTGTTATTGTTTATCTGATCAGCTGATCGCCCCGTCAGCTGAGGGGCCTAATCGTATATATCTGCGCACGTGTGCGCGCGCACACGCCGCCCCAAACTCACCGCTGTGCCGCTGGCGCTTGGCCGGGACCTTGGACCTTAAACGGACTAATCGAAACGAACCGATGGGGACCGAGAAAAAAGGAGCTGAGGAGCAGAGAGTCAGGACCCAGCGCAGCGGGTGAGACCGGTCCAAATACTTCACCTTAATGCGCTGACGAGCTGCGCAGGTGAACGCGCTCCGCCGCTGCGGCCCTGTGGATTTACTTTTTTGGGGGGGGGAGATTTACGTGACTTTTTTGTGTTGATCTAGGACGGTTTCAAACTGTTTTAACAAGGGCTTTGGATTAAAGTACACAGCCTGTGGATAAGTCGACCTGTTCTATTTTTAGAAACAGAACAGTGGTGGGCGACTGAGAAGTAAATTCATTCATTCATTCATTTCTTGTATGTTTGATATTGTGATACTGGCAGTTTTGTACTTTATGAATGAAATAAAGAAGTAAAATAAAATAAATAAAAGATGTTGTAAATATAAATGATAGTTTTACTCCAATCAAGAAGCAGTTTGTGGATAAAAGTTGAAAAATATTGAAAATTACAGTGGAGAGTCTGAAAACATTTAGCGAAATCTTAAATGTACTGATGTTAACTGTGTTTTAGTAACACGAGTAATCCGACCTGACATAGGCGCTTTAATCTGCGTCTTTCTCTGTGCAGCATTTTCCCTTCTCCGGACCAGGAGATGAACCCGTCTGTGCTGCCCGCCGCCCACAACACTGGAGGGTCCCTGCCCGATCTGACCAACATCCAGTTCCCGCCTCCGCTGTCCACCCCCCTGGACCCCGAGGACACCATGTCCTTCCCCTCCCTCAGCGCCGCCAACAGCACGGGCAGCCTCACCACCAACCTCACCCACCTGGGCATCAGCGCAGCCAGCCACGGTAACGCATAACACGGGGATAATAACATAACTAGATCTGTTTTTAGTGTGTTTACAGCACAAAAGAAACCTGATTATCAAAAATACCCGGCGACATACTTCAGTGAATTCATGGATTTTTAGAGTGACTGTTGTATTTGACGAAGTACAGCGCTTTTTGCCCTTTTTGCATGATTGTCTATGTTAAAACCTGCAGAAAGAAATCAGATTACACTCATAAAGGTCCTATATTACGTAAAAATATTCCTGTGAGCTTTAAGCAATGTTATAATGTTGTTACCTTACCAAAAACGTACCCCAATTTGTGTTTTGTTTCATTCACACATTTGTTTCATTCTCCAAAGCTCAAAATTCTCTGTTCTTGTGATGTCATGTAGTGGTAGTTTTCAAGTTAACGGCTCCTTTTACCTTTTGTTTAGAAGAGATTGGAAATTCCAGGAGCTGAAATGATTCTAGTGAAGGTGTGTGGAGGAAAACTCAGCCTAAATATGCAGGATTTGTGTATTTAAACATGCGTGAATGAAACAAAACACAACTCCAGGTCTGTTTGTGATGAGGAAACAACATTATAACATAAATTTAAAAAAATAGCGTAATAAGGGCTCTTTAATATTAGTTCAAAGTTATCTTTATTGTTAATTTCTTCACATGTACAAGGCATACAAAGGAATCAAAATTACTTTTCTCTCTATTGCATGTGCACAGACACTAGGGCCCGACCGATATGGATTTTGTTGCGGCCAATTTGATACCGATATAATGGGATCTGAAGCTCATAGTGACATAAAAATTCACTGTAAATCTTCAGTTGTTTATAAAACTTAGGTTTGGCTCTGTTGGATTTTCAGTTGGGTTTATTTAGGCGACATTTATTGTACTTCTGCCTCTTTACGTCATATTTAAAGACAGTCGGTCGACCTAATGGCATTTTTGTATGATATTCTAGCCAGTAAAGAAAGTATTCTAAGTAAACTACCGCTATTAGCCTTTAGCGGTAAATGCGTGCGCACCGTGGTAATTAATGATATGCGAAATGTCGATAATTCACACCTCTATTCACAGCTCATTTACATATCAGTGTGTCCAGTAACATATATACGGCCACTATAGTCACTTTACAGTCGCTAATAGAAGAGAAAACAGCCTGTTTATGTGTGCGAGCTACAGCAGCTCATCGCTAACCAATGATAGAGAACCAAAACGAGCTTCAAAACCGACACATTTCCAACACTCAGCCTCACACAGGCTCCTGTCAGATCACAAGTCTGCACTAAGAACTGTCCTTTTAATCCAGACTCACACTGAGCGTCCGTAAAAAGAAAATAATCTCAGTGTTGCGCACACTTAGACGTATATGTGTGCACATGGATCTACAGCTGCGAGTGTAAACAAGTGCACATGGCGATGCGTTCAGGGGTGGATGGACACAGACAAATGACTCCACAGATAAATACTATTGCAGAGCCACAGATCAGGACATTTATCTGTCTGTAAATTGGATTAAATGGGCAGAATATAGATTCTGAGTTTTATAACAAGATAAAACGTCCATGTGTAATATCTGCCCATATCAACAAGATTTTGGCCGATCGCCGATATGTTTCCAAGAGCACATATCGGCCGATAATATCGGCCAATGTGGGCAAATAACATCATTTCTAACCACTACTAACCAGAACTGAAGAAGCAGCTTGGACGAGCGGCGAAACATATTCAACCAAAAAACTCTGGTCCAGTTGACAAACTGTACTTTCTCCTTTGCCATGAATTCTACCTGGACGACTGAGGGTTTTTACACACATCTGACCACTACAGTAACCACAGATAAATAAATAAAGTTAAAACACTAGTGTACAGTGCATTTTAAGTCAGATCAAATATTAGCAGCAGTGATAAAAGCAGCAGATGGTATAGTGCAGAGCTCAGGCAGTTTCTTATGTGATTAATTAGAAAAAAAAATAAAAAGTCTTTTAAGTCTATTGAAAAATACATTTTACTATGAAATGTACTTGTGGGCAAAATGCAATGACACAGCGGTCTCATTTTGACCCTAAGAATTGCTTTTACTGTAGATCTGTACTGGGACAAAACACATTTTGGTCAACTAAAATGACATTAACATTATTTAATTTTCTATTGACTTTGTTGTGTGTTTCGTAGGTATTCCCGCCTCTCAGCCAAACATGTCTCAGCGTCGCCAGCCCCCTGTGGTGCCTCTGACCCTGACCTCTGACCTCCAGCTGCAGCAGTCCCCCCAACAGCTCTCCCCCACCCTCACCTCCCCCGTCAGCCTCACACAGGTAACCCCCTCTCTCACCTGCCATACTCACCCCCCACTCTCACCTGTCATACTCACCCCCCACTCTCACCTGTCATACTCACCCCCGACTCTCACCTGTCATACTCACCCCCCACTCTCACCTGTCATACTCACCCCCCACTCTCACCTGCCATACTCACCCCCGACTCTCACCTGTCATACTCACCCCCGACTCTCACCTGTCAGCCTCACCCCAGCAACCTCCACCACCTCACATAACCACATAAAAAGAAAGGAAATATCTCTGGTAACACTAAGACTCTTAATTTACAGGTGTTTTGTAAAATATTCAGTTGAAATTCTATAAATATGACCAAACTGTGGCCCCAGATATGAGGCAGACATGTTGAATCAAATGTAGATTGCAAAAATTATTTACCAAAACTTTAGACTTGATGTTTATAGCCCTATTCGCACGGGACGTCTGGTAATTTGCAAATTACCGCCCCGCCTCTCTTACTTACGTAGCGCATTCACACGGGATAAGCAAAGTCCATAAATGACTCCATTTTACTGACATTGACAAGATTAAAAGAGGAGAAAATGCAGAAAGAAAAGGCGCGCAGTTACAACAACAAACACTGAGATGCAAATTCGCACGGGACTAGTATTATTAGCGGACGTCTGTGTTTATAGTAGGTAATTTGCAGCGGAATTTTTTACTGTACAAATTACAGAGATGGCGAATTCGCAGTAAGATCTCAGGCATACGGCGCAATTATTACAAATTACCAAAGGTCCTAAGTAATACTAATTCCATGCGAATAGGGTTTAAGGCATAGTTTTTATTCTCAAGGCAATTATCCAGTCAGAAAGCAGAATGAGCCTCACATAAGGCTCTCTTTTGGGTTGCCAGTTTCAATGCTGAAGTCCAGTTGGTTTAAACATAAAAGGACCTGAAAAAATTATCTGATTCTTCACTGCCTAAACTCCAGCCCCTGCAGCGAGTCATGAATCAGTGCTAGTGCAGCCTCTTCAGTTCAGTGTAGAGATGTCCCGATCCAGATTTTTTGGCTTCCGATCCAATTTTTTTAAGGAGTGCTCTTTTCAATACCAATCCAAAACCTTTTTTATAGCTCCAGTAGCGCCATATCTGTAATGTAGTGTCGTGAAGGAAGTTCGTAGCTCCACAAAGTCCATTAAACAACGAAAACTTTACCTACCTTACCTTTCCTCGCCTCCGCCAGTGTTTTGCTGCTGTGGCTTTACCGTCTTGCGTTTGTAAATCTCAAACTCGTCCGGATGATTCTTTTGTAAGTGACAAATCAAATTGGTAGTGCTAAAGTGGCTCTGCTGGTTCCTCCAGGGGAAACTGTTTGTTTGCAGCAGTTACATGTCGCTGCTTGACTCTCGTTTTGTTGCAGTGAAAAGTCCCACACATCGACATGGTTGAGTTTTGATTTACGGCTGCCGTAAAGCGCATCAGTGCCGCAAAACATGTGAAACTGGATCGGTCTGATCACGTGACTGAATCCAATACTGTCCATTATCAGGAGCTGATACTGATTATTGGATTGGGACATCCCTAGTTCACTGAGGGAATTCTGGAGGTTCTGCGCTTTCACATGAGGCCTGTCCATAAACTGAGGATGAGAAAAACTTATATGTGTCCTCAGTTTGTAGGTTAAGGCACTGGCAACCCAGGTTCATTTGTGATTGTGATTTTTAAAGTGGGACTAAACACCTACCAGGAGGATTAATGAGGAGGATGAGGGGGGAACTGGGGGTATACGGCACAGCGTGATTGGTCTAACACATATCCACACCTCAAACTCCTGTCCTGCGTAATGTCCCGTAGTACTTGAAATTGCAATGGCCACTGGAGGCAGCACACACTCAGATTTGAACGGCCGTGAATTCGCGTGAAACCCACTAACTCTTGTCTGTGCTCAGGCCGAGTCGCTGAGCTTGGAGCAGCAGCTGTCGCAGTACCCCCTGTTCAGCCAGCTGCCCCCCCAGGCCCAGGCTCAGCTCCTCAGCGAACTCCAGAAGCAGCCCCAGAGCCTCCCCCCGGGCATCCAGCTCATCGCCCTGTCCACCTCAGGCTCCGCCCCCGTCACCAGCCCCTCACAAGACCAGAGCCAGACCACGGCCAGCATCAACATCAGCTCTGTAAGTCCCCATCACTGCACAAACCGAGCTAAAGACGAGGCAGAATGTGGATAGGATGTTTCATAACGGGGGTGTCTGAACTGGCCCTTTACTTCAGATTTTGAACAATTCTGCTGTAATTTCGTAAATGACAAACATTTGGATGTGATACAGACTAAATATTGATGTTCCAAGACCAAGTGAAGGTGAGGTGGGTCTTCAAACCTACGTCCAACCTTCATTTTCCTGTAGTCTGTGGTTCTTTGTTTCACATGTTTCAATCTGTGGCCCTCAGTGAAAAAAGTTTGGACACCCCTGTTTTAAAAGGTTGAATGTTTTTTTGAAATCTGAAGAAAATTATAGATTCAATTTGTAAATTAATTTACAGTGTCTGTAGTTGTGGCTTATGAGAAACTTGTATACACTGTATTTTTCTACACTTTGAATTGGCTTTTCTGGTGGAGGGTCCGCCACCTGCTTGTTTCATGGAGATGTGTTTGCTTTGCCTGAAATTTTCCACAGCACGGCATTAAACACATCCATTTCAGCAAACAACAATCCAGTGACGCTACAATGACAGCTTATACAGGTCAGCTCTGTGAATTGGTGACTGTGCATGTTTTAAAGGGATAGTTTGGGTTTTTTGACATGAATCTGTACGTCCCCGTCAGCAGAGTCGTGCATCAACGCTGACTTACCTCCCGACAGCGTCCGGTGAGACGAGTTCTTCCCCGGTTTTGGTGCTGACGAAAGTGTCCGGCAAGATGGCTGTGGTCACAAAAATAAAGCGTTTTTCTTCTCAAAACAATATGTGTTCAAACAAGTGGTACATTTGCATCACAAAACGTGAACCAGGAAAAACTCAGACCTTCATAATCGCTTGGTACTATTTTCTCTCCGGTCGTATCACTGCGCTGTCGCCAGGTGAAGCCGTGCGAATCCAACACTTTTTTCAGTCGTTCGTCCGTGTTTACGTGCTCAGACTGTTGACTGCTGCGACGCGAGAAAGCTAACATATGAGCTGCAACGATAAGTGTCTAAGCATGCCTAAGCTATTAGAATATATATGTAAAAAATGGTGCGGACTTGTGATTATCCAGGCCATTTGTCGGTCACCTGGTCTCTCACGGCTCCAGCTCTCTTGCTCTGCCCGTTCTTACTCCATCTGGTGAATTTGGGCATCAGTATATTCGGGTTCATAAAGATCTCCCCTTGGCTCTGTGCTAAAGGCAACGTCTTCATTGTCGGTGTTGTAGTCACACATGTCGTGAACTTTCCGAGCAAGAAACACAGTGAAACAGGCGCGGCACCACCTGGCGGCAGCGCAGTGATACGACCGGAGAGAAAATAGTACCAAGCGATTATGAGGTATGACTTTTTCCCTGTTCACGTTTTGTATGCAAATATATCACTCTTTTGAACACATATTGTTTTGAGAAGAAAATTGCTTTATTTTTGTGACCCCAGCTGACTTGCCAGACACTTTCATCAGCACCAAAACCGAGGAATAACTCGTCTCACCGGACGCTGTCGGGAGGTAAGTCAGTGTTGATGCACGACACTGCTGACAGGGACGTACAGATTCATGTCAAAAAACCTAAATTATCCCTTTAACGTAGAATAGACTGTGGAACATTCCAGTAACATCTCCATTAGGACAAGTAGGTGACAGATCCTCTACCTGAACAGTGCATAGCGCAGCTTTAAGTGTGACCAGTATTTCTTTACTGTATTTTTACAAGTTTGAAGGTTATAGTTTTTAGAGCCATGTCTGATCTCGTCTACAGCTTCAGTCTGAGACATTCAGGCTGTTTACTGTGTGTGATTGGAAGCCTTTGTTAGCGTAGCACTAGCTAACACTCTTCCCTCTACTACAGTACCGCAATCAGACAGGCTCCCCCGCCACTCAGTCTCCAACCTCCCCCGTCTCCAATCAAGGCTTCTCCCCCAGCGGCTCGCCTCAAGTAAGGGCTGGCCTCCAAGCTAGCGCTAGCACTGCTTTTGGGGAAGGGCTGTGCTTCGGGGGCTTAACCGCTAACCGCTCATGAGCCCGGCTGCTTCATTCTGTGTCTGCAGTAACCTCCATAGCCTCCAGCTGCAGTTTGACTCATGTTTCTCCTCCATCACTGCTGTGTGTGTTCACTGTGTGCACGACCAGGGGCTCAGGTTTTACTGTGGAACGCTATGACTGCAGACAGGCCTGTCTCAATAATAACAGGCAAGGCAAGTTTATTTGTAAAGCACAAGTCGTACACAAAGTCATTCAAAGTGCTTTACAGAATAAGAAATGCATTAAAATCACAATCCAAACAAATCAAAACATAAATAATAATCATTTTAAAATAGAGATGGGACATTAAATTAGAGAGAAGAGTGCGGAATGACAAATGATAAAAATAATAACGGTACCGTAAGAACCTCTTGTTTTGTCTCATCATGGGGAAATTTCAGTGTTGCAACAAAAAATTCAAGAATAGCAGATATAAAGAGAGGGTATTATGCGAAATCGACTACACTGATATAAAAGATATAAACCCTTAAATCTATCAGAAAATGAGTTAAAAGTACTGAAATTATTTGTCCATGCAGCAAGATTATTTCACTTGACAATTTTTCTTAACATAAACTACCTCTAGACTAGAATGAAGCAGTCTCAGAACTAGTAAGTAGATAATAAATCTGAAAACAAGCTGAATAACCCAATATAAGTTTTAAAATCTTGGCCAAATCAAAGAAATTTTCAGTGTATTTTTTAGCTTTCTACCTTGTTTGGTATGAACAACAGATCGAAATGTGCATATTTACACTATAATTACAGATAAGTGCCCCAAATACACATAAATAAATAAAATATAACATTGTTCCCTCATCAAAACATGTCTGAAGAGGAAATATTTTCAATAGAGATGCAAAATGGCATGAATACAAATGTAGGGTTACAAAATTATTATGTACATTATGCGAGTATGTTTGAGTCTGGTGCAGCATATGGATAAAGCCCTGTAGACTCGGACAGATGGACAGTGTTTTGTGCTCACTGTTATCTTTGTACCATTATTTACAATAGTGAGGGGCTTGTTTGTTCTGTTTAATTTGTTCTCTTATTTGGAGAATTGTCTCAAATAAAAATGATATTTACGTACAAAAATAGCAGCAACTAATCTAGGTTAACCTGGCTCAGGACCATTTTCGACACCGTGGGGATCACAGCAAAGTTCTTTATAGTCTGGAAAACATAACTTGGTCTAGCTTTCCTACAGAGACGTCATAATGGTCCTGAGCTTGCTAAAGTTAACCTAGATTAGTTTTCTGATGGTTGGTTGTTCTGTGGAAGGTGTATTCGCTTTCAAATTCGGTGGTATTTATTTGTGGACTGGTAAAAATGCCTCAAAATTACGTCACTGAGAGAAAAAGGATCCACAAATGCAAACTCCACATACAAAGTCAAGCGTAATTATTTTCAAACATAAATAAAAAAATTCAAATATATTTACAAATGTACATTTATTCATACAAATTAGCTTATTTATTTGTATGTCACATTTTTTTATATTTGGGATAGGTAGTGTGCGTTTATTTTTATATATAGAATTTTTTATTTGTGGAAATCTTTTTGAGACAATTCTATCTCCATAATCTCTCGATATGATTATTAACCTTTATTTAACCAGGACTTCCTGGTTAAATAAAGGTTAATAATCATATGATATTAACCTTTATTAAGGCCTGTCATGTCATGATTTTACTACTTATACAACATTTCTCCCAAAGCGCAAATAAAAATATTGTTATTTAAAGCATTTATTTGCCAAAAATTACAAATGATCAAAATAACAAAAAAAAAAAAGTAATGTTTTCAGACCTCAGATAAAGAAAACAAAACAACACAATACTAATGTTTGACCTTAGGAAGAGTTCAGAAATCAGTATTTGGTGGAATAACCCTGATTTTGCTTAATGTAAAATAGATGTTTTTTATGACACTATATACTATTATACTATATACTATATTTATACTATATTTATGATACTGTGGAACATTCCTGGCGAAGCAGTAACATCTCTATGGAGACCATTAGGTGACAGACCCTCCACCTGAAAAGTGCATAGCGCAGCTTTAAGTACAAATTAAATACAAATTAGCTTATTTATTTGTATGTCACGTTTTTATATTTGGATATTTAGTGTGTGTTTATTTATATTTATATCATTTTTTATTTGTGGAAATCTTTTTGAGACAATTCTATCTCCATAATCTCTCAGTATGATACGTTACACAATAGGCCTGTCACAGTTACTATATCAACATTTGTTCAAATTTGAGCTGTTTTTTTTTCTTTTTTTAAAGATAGCCTGAAAACTCAAGAAAAAATACAAAATGGATTTAATCTGTTTAGGTGTTTGATTTTTCAACAAAACGGTGAGAGTGAAAGAGCCCTGTAGTTCCAACCAAGTCTCCTCTGTTCAGATTGTGTTATAATAGAGCTTAGATTAAAGTCTAACTAGAGCTTTATTTATTTATTTAGTCGTTTATTTGTTAGGGACTGTACAAAAAACATTGCCACCAAATAGGTAACTACATCTGTACATCTTCATAAGGCTTCACACAGGCTAATTTGCAGCCTCTGTCCCTGTTTAGGCTTTTAAAAATGTCAGTACAAGTACAGAAATAGAAAAACAGTGACATTTTAAAAATCATCATCATGAGGTGTCTTGTCTGGAACAGGCATTGACGGCCATGGCCATTTTTAAAATACACAGTCTAAAAAACATTAAGAGGAAGGGATATGCCATTTGAGACAAATCTTTTCACTTTAAATCATGAGTCCATTTGCAGTTTAGTGCTTGTTCCTGATCCACAGCTTCAGCTTTAATGAGAAAAGTCCCAGGTCTCATGTTTCTGACAGAGTAGTGCCTTCAGTTAGCATCGCACCCTCAAGGAATGTTGATTAAATCGCCTGCAAAGTATCAAACGCGTCTCAAAATATCTTATTGCGACCGGCCTCGCTGCACGCCAAAACTACTTTCAGTTCAATTGTTGCACACAGCTGGAAAAATCCCTGAAAATATGTGGATCTCGGTATTGAACTGAATCGAAAATGTGCATCAACTGACAAATTAAACCTTCAAAATAAAAGAAAATTAGCGGAGACGGATCCACACCGACGGAGACATAACACCGTGTCCAATTTCTGCACATAATCCACCTAAAACCCAGCCCTCCACACAGAGCGCTCCCTGTGCAGATGTGCTTTCATTGCAGGCAGATGTCGGAGGCTCCTGTGTGTTGTGAGCCCAGGTGTTAGTTACCGCCGCGCTTCCTGTTTTTTCCATCACGTTAGCAGACATGGTTAACACTGTGCACTCCGCTGCTGCTAAAATAAGCTGTGAGTGGCTGTGTTATGTCTAATGTAGTGCAGTGGTGGAGGGCACAGGGTTACTATGGGTCATATGTAATGTAATGGACGCACCAGAGCCCCCCAGAGCCCCCATTCAAAACCTCTACTGGTGTCGTGCGCAGGGCTGCCATTAGAGACTGTGAATTTACTCAATTTATCAGTTTAAAGGGCTCGTTTTACACTATTTTCTGATCTACTGTATGTTCTAATGTTCTAATGTAACGTTTCCTCGACACAAACAGAACTGGAGTTGTTTTGTTTCGTTCACACATTTTTAACACACAAAACTCTGCATATTTAGGCGTTCAGAGTTCTTCTTTCAAACAGAAAAAGTGCTGTTCCACCTCGTGATGTCATGTGGTAATAGAGGAAGTGCTCCTCTGTGTTTTTAAACTCCATACACCTTCCCTAAAATCATCTGGATTATTGCAGGGATTGCCCATCTCTACTGAACAAAAGGTAAAAGTTACACTGCAAGTTTAGCTGATCTGGCCAAGATTTTTAAAACTTGTATCAGTTTATTCCTCTTGATTTATTATCTACTATTTTGAATGGGTTGTATAATCTTTAAAATGGTCACATTTATTTTTTCCATCACTCTAGTCAGAAAATCTTAAATTTAGGCAATACATGTTTATAAAATAAGATACAATCCATTTAAAATAGTTTTCCCCTGCAACACTTCACTTGTTTTTAGATTCAGTGATACAGATTTGCTTAAAACTCTAAGTATGTTTATCTCAAATAGATTTATCTCAAATTTAGCATCCATAAATCTATTTCTAGCCTTACACTTACCAGAGACACGGCTTCATTCTAGTCTGGAGGCAGTTTATTTTCAGATAACTTGTTATTTTAAAATAAAATGACTTGTTAATTAAAATGATCTTGCTGCATGGACAGATAATTTCACTACTTTGAAATCATTTTCTGATAGATTTAAGTGTTTGAATCTTTTTTTTTTCAGTATAGCTGTTGAAAACTATTTGAAAACTACCACTACATGACATCACAAGGTGGAACAGATCATTTTGAGCTTTGGAGACGTAGACAGACTAATAATAAAAAAGAGTAACGTCATTTTGGTAAAAAAAACAAAACATCATTTTATTTTAAAAAAAAATCTTTCTCGTGGTGGTGTTTACGGCGATGTCTGCTCCCGTTGGGCACCTCAGTTTTCTAAAACAACTAAACGGACTTGTTTTATTTTCTTAACTCATTTTAGATGAATATTGTGATTTTAAAAAGTGCAAGTTATA
Organism: Odontamblyopus lacepedii; assembly: GCA_034769755.1. NCBI lineage: Eukaryota > Metazoa > Chordata > Actinopteri > Gobiiformes > Gobiidae > Odontamblyopus > Odontamblyopus lacepedii. The sequence continues at coordinate 34,415,968 of CM068350.1, forward strand.
ACAAAAAGACCCACGGGTGTTGTAGATTATAACTATATTGCAGACACAAGCACAAAATGTCTTCTTTGTAAACTTTCACTTCATTCACAGCATGTTTTATGCCTGTTTATGGACTAACCCTAATACAGCCCCACACTAAAATACTTATTTCCGCTTTCTTCATCTTGTTATTTTCTGTGGCAGCCCTGTTCACTAACCCTGCACTGACGTCACTGCTTTCAGACGGTCCTTTTTGCTTTTGTCTGCTTCTGTTTTGCTCAGCTGTTATGTGCTCTCAGTCATGTCTCTTTAACTGTGGTTTTCACGTTATTTTCCCCTCAGCACATCCCGGTGGTCGGCAGCATTTTCGGAGATTCCTTCTACGACCAGCAGATGGCGTCGAGGCAGACCAACGCGCTCTCACATCAGGTCTCACACTCGCTACAGAAACCGGGACACAGACATTTCAGAAAGAATTTCAAGTCATCTAAAGTAATGGGAGAATAAAAACGGCAAAAATATTTCTGAACAAAACCTTAGAATTCACTGGTGACCAACTTTTGTGCAATAAATAAACTGTTTATAGTTGGAAAATACATTCATTACTGGAATAAACACATCTGCACATCTTTTAGTGAGACTCAACAATGGCATATGGGTTAATGACATGACGCTGTCCAATTGTAATTTCCTCAGTTAAAAAGGTGCAATTTTCATAATAATTCAGCACATTTCTGTAGCACCTCTGACCTCCATGGAACCAAATAATTATTTCAGAAATCATGAGTTATTCTGCTTGTTTTTTGTACTTAAAGTGTTAAAATGTCATGTGGTGCGACTAATAACAGCAGGAATTCTATGGCTGGAGTTTTAATAGACAAAGTCGACTTGGGTGAATGTGATTCTTTAGGCATTTTTCTTCATTTTCTGCATTTTACAGGGCAGTAGTTTGTTCATTAAACACAAGCTGGTGAGAAAATATCAATATGCATTAAAAATAAAAAGAAATGCCAACAGTTTGTTTCTATACACTTCATATTACTCAGAACTTAGATTAAAATCCCAACCATGTTTTAGAAAATAAAACTATTTTAATGCTATTCTCGGTCGCACCACATGACATTTTACACTCAAAATGCTGAATATAAATGTTAAACACAGATTTATGCACCTGACACTGTAAATATTTGAAAAAGTTCAATAGAAGTTGAAAATCCTTCTACATCATTGACCCATATACAGTCACATTTTACCACAAATTTCCCTTGCACACCTTGTCCTTCAGAAATTAACCCCAAACCCTTGACCTTGATCCACATTTCTGATCTGAATTGTTATTTTCTGTCTCAGCTGGAGCAGTTCAACATGATCGAGAGCCCCATCAGCTCCAACAGTCTGTTCAACCAGTGCTCCACCCTCAACTACACCCAGGCGGCCATGATGGGGCTGACCGGGAGCCTGCAGGACTCTCAGCAGCTCGGATACAGTAGCCATGGCAACATCCCCAACATCATCCTGACAGGTACCACCCGAGACGATCTGTTCAGTAATTCCCCTGGTGTAAACGTATTCTGCACAGTTCATGCAAATGTATTTCAAACAGCGTTATGGTTTATATTGCACTGTATAGATCAGGGGTCGGCGCCGCATGCGGATCTTTCATCCTTTGGAAAATAAATAATGAGTATTTAGTTACGCTGTATTTTTATTTTAGTTTGTTTTTAAATGTGATTCTAAATTTGTAGATAATGGTAATCTTGTAACATTCAAATAAAACGTCTTTAATATTTTTGTTGCTCAAAATATGCATCAAAGCCGCGATGTGCGACACTCGACACGTTTTGCGCCTGGACTCACCGGCACCTGCCCCAGCAGCAGATTTATTGAGATTTTTGACCAATCCAAGAGAAGACAAAAAAATCTGAAGAAAACAGAACGTTTAATGCTCCGTGGGCAGATTCATTCACGCTCCAGTACAGGGGATAAAACGATGACAGAACAGAAGCAGACGGATTCGCTGCGGGTGGATAATTTAAGCTTGGATTTTTATTTCCTACACACAGGACTCAAATAGACATTGAGTAATAATGTGTTTAATGCAGCTTGGCACACATTTGTTTCAGTTTTAGAGAAACGAATCTTAAAACCGCATGGCTCATTTGCATAAACTGCTGAAAACAGCTCTGTGCTGATGAACAGCTTCTGTCAGACTAAAGAACACGACTCGGTGGAATATTTGTGTTGTATTTTCATTGATTTCATAATGAAACACACTATAGTCTTTTATACAGAGCAGACGGGTAAAAAAAATCATATGCAGTGTTATCCTCATTTTAGGGTTTTGTGGCTCCGGGGGTTTTCTTTTCTGTGGGAGACGCTCCAAATGGCTCTTTGAGTGTTTAAGGTTGCTGGCCCCTGGTATAGATGGACATTGCTAACGTGCTATTCCGATACGCGTTCCAAACATTAAGTGAGCACAGGAAACAGTGGTTCTTTCTACACTTCCTCTTGTACAACTGGTGTCCCTCTCTCTGTATCTGTATCGCTTCTTATTCTGGCTGTAAAATGCTTTAAAATGTTTTAATCCGCTCTACATGATTCTGGCGTTTTTAATTTAGCTATTTTATCAAAAAAGCAAACAGTAATAGTAGACGAATCAGCTACCTTCTTTCCCCTAGGTCGACGTCACCCTTAGTTCACTTCTATATATTCTGTGATGTACATTCTATTGAACTAAAAAGTATTATAGCTTATAGGTCTTTTCCACCGGCACCGTTTAGCACAGCACGACACAGCACGACACGCTTTGTTTGCTTTTCGACTGGGGGTTGGACCTGGAGCCGTTATGATTTTCCGCACCTGCTTCAGAGCGGTTCTGACTGTGCTGAGCCGATACGACAAAGTGACGTGGACAGACTGTGTCCACTGATTGGTCAGAGGAAATGTCGTCAAACGCCCGACGAAGCTCGAGGATCTTTAAAAAATCACCTGCCGTGTGTACGAAACACACCAGCAACACGACAACAGCTACCACGTCACCAGAGGATAAACAACCGAGCAGATTTGCCTCCATTGTTGCCTAAAAATGACGCAGTGTAGTGCCGTGCTGATCTGTGCTGAGCTGTGCCGGTAGCGTAGTCGAAAAGCCCTATTACACTGTTTTTCAGGAATAATCTGCTGCACTATATCATTATTAACTGTGTTGTATTTCAGTGACAGGCGAGTCCCCTCCGAGCCTGTCTAAAGAGCTCACTAACTCTCTGGCCGGTGTGGGCGACGTGAGCTTTGACGCAGACTCCCAGTTTCCTCTGGACGAGCTGAAGATCGACCCCCTGACCTTAGACGGACTGCACATGCTCAATGACCCCGACATGGTGCTGGCCGACCCCGCCACCGAGGACACGTTCAGGATGGACCGGCTGTGACGAGAGACGCCAAACCAGGAGCCAAATCAGTGAAACAAAGGAGCGATCCAGGAGCCAAAACAGTGAAACTAAAGGAGCTATGGGCAGGGCAGGAGGACCCCCCCTCCATGCATGGCTGCCCGCTGTCCCACCTGGCCCTCGACTCTGAAGCTCCAAAAGACTCCAGGAAACAGAGGCTTGTCCGGGAATGGCCTTGCTGTTGTGGAATGAGATTGGTCGCTCAGCGCTTTGCTAGCCTGCTGTGTTTACAGTGTACCATTACATGCCACATACTCCAGTACTTAGACTTTATGTTTCATATCACGTCACGTGGGTTTGTGTTGAGCTGTAGCAGGACGCTGCAGAGACTTGAGGATCGAGCCAGTTGTGTCTAAACCACAGAGCACAGCTGGTGGGAAAGGACCTGCCACTAGAGGGCGCTTTACCATGGTGCCGATACGGCGTTCACTCTCAAAGCTTTATTTTTTACAACCAAATGTTATTTTCGTTTGTATGTTTGGGTGTATTTATATGTTTATTTATTGGGTTAAATATTTTGTATTCATTTCATAATTTAAATGCCAAATGCTTTGTGTCGGCATTGTGTAAAATTGCACTGATGTACTATGTGTCTATTTATGAATTCTTACATATTTGAATCTGTGTTTGTTAAACTACTGGGTTTACAAAGGAGTGTAAAAGGTCCCCATAGTTGCTCTTGGTGTTAAATGTGCCATTCTCTGAACAGGACGTGGTCGGTGTGGGCAGCGCAGTGGTCAGAAGGGGGTGCTTTAAGCCACTTGACTTAACTTTTTCTGAGAAAATATCAGGTATTTCTATTTCATTAGAAAGCTAGAAAGTCATGTTGAACCCCATGTCCTGTCAAAGCCAGTGAAGCTGGACTGGAGTTTTTAAAACAGCTCAAATCTTTGGTCTTTTTAAGTGGTCACTGTGAATCACCTGATTTTGCCTTACATGAGTGCTCTACTGTTCTTAATGTGACTGCGTATTACGTAACTTATTGTACGATTTTCTTGTATCTTAAAGAAACTTTTGGTCCGTGCTTTGTGCTTATGTTGTGAAGGTTTTGACAAATCAATGTACTGTATTTTGTAGCGGTACCGTTTCTAGCCAAATTGTTGTTTTTTTGTTTGCTTTTTCTAAAGTGGGACAAAAACTAAAAAACTCAAAGTTTATAAAAGAGTTTATGAAAGAGTAAGGTGCAATTATGGGGATGCTTTTGGCTCCTTTTCCAGGGAAGCTCTCACAGAACAGAGACAATGGTACCACTACAGCAGTACAACAGTATTCTACACCAACATGCCTTTGAGATTTAAAGACACTATTGCACAACCAGAGTTTATCCAAAATTCAAATGCAGATTTTGAATTTTAAATGTATGTAATATATTTAATTCTTGAAATGCATATATAAATACTGGATTTTAAAGGACCTCTACCTGATTTGGAAGAGTTTTAGTTCAGGAAAACGCCATTTAGTTCAGGAAAAGCAGCTATTTGTGAACGAAAAACACTAAAATAAATGTCATTGTGCATAGATTTTAAAAAGCATTTAGCCGGATGAGGCCTATAACGTAGCAAATGGCCAGAACAGACCATTTTATCCAGTCAGAAGATCTTGGACGAGAACCATGTGGAAATATCTGCACGTAACTATGTAAGGCAGTTATTTCTTTATCATGGTTCATCATCTTAAGCGAAAGACTGGAGAAAATGGGGCCAGATTCACAGGTCAAAATCAGGTCCAGGCCCTTTAACTTACATTATAATTTTTTGTTTTTAGCACAGATTTCTTACACTACATCGCATCGGCAACAGCAGTGCCATATTTGTCTGCTAAGCCTGGAGCAAACCTGTGTCTTGGCCTTTTTGTAAGAGTTTCCCTGACTGTTATAGTGAAATAGTGGGGTCATGTTTGAGGTATTTTTACTGTTTGTGACTAAAGAGACTGCTCCATCCACTCGGCACACAAAGAACCACTATTGCTTTTGTGCTCACGTTTCACTCACTGTTTTTCCGGCGGTTTCTGTGTATCCGTTTCGCTGCGTCTGTTTGTTTTGCTTTCAGCACCTCCGCGATTCCTATGCAAATGTCACAAAAAAGCTCGGAAAAGAAGATTTGAAGTTTAGTTTTAAAAGTAAAGCTGGATTCACGCTTCTGTACGTCAAAACCCGATAAAAACTCATGCGCATGTAACGGACGGAAGGGTTTAACTTTTCTGGTTGAAGGTCTGCTTGTCTCCATGGAGATCGCTTTGTCTGGGATGTTCCACGTTTTGGCATTAAACAAAACATAGAGGTTTTTGTTGCTGTAAAAATAGCTTAGAGAGAAAAAAAAACATTAACTTTTTTTGTTCGTGGGGTCGCCTCTCCGCAGATCTGACCTGTAACTTGGCTTGGTGGCGCCATCTGCTCCGCTCCATGGAGATAAGAGTAATGCCCTACTGTGGAACATTCCAGCCAACACTCCTCATTAGAAAAGTTATCTACTGCAGATTTAAGCAGGAAAAAACACATATTCGACTTGGATTTTTTTGTTTTTAGTTAGATTTTTTTGTTTTTAGTTTGATTTTCTTGCAGATTCCTTGTTAAGTTATTTTATTTTGTGCATAATTATTTATTTTAACAGTTTCTGGCTTTATATTATCATTTTGCACATTGAGTTTTAGTTTTAAAATGAGCTAAGCCTGTCACAATAATCGTCCAATATATGAGATTAACACATCTGCTGGACTCACTATTTATTGTCATTTCCGTCTGTAACTTTATATATTCTCGCACGATGATGATCCTTTTATTCTTATACATGTTTTAGTTATAATTTGTTTTTATTCTGTTTTGTTTTTTTGCATTTACTGGGACAGTTTCAGTGTAATTTATCATAATATTTTGTGTAGAAATGCATTATAGTTAAAGCTGCACTGTGTGACTTTTCTGGTGCTTCTTTCCATGGATATACTGTATTACCTGGAATGTTCCGCAGTACGGCATTGCACTTATTTATCTCTACGGAGACAGCAGGTGGATCCACGGGCCCAAGTGACATGTCAGATCTGTGGAGAGGCGAGCCCAATCACGTTAAAATGGCAAGTTTTTAGGTCAATAAAAACACGTTATTGAGAAAACGCGAGACAGATTAATGCCGTAGCGGACATTTTCCAGACAAAACATTAACATCTCCATGGAGACAAAGCAGGTGGCAGAAAAGTTACACAGTGCAGCTTTGAAATGGCAAGAAACATTGACAAAACTACAATATTTAATCCGTATTGTCCAGTTTGTTGTCTGTTTTGGTTGCAGGTTTGAGAATGAGCTGAGCGGAGTCCTCGGTGTTGTACAGAACAGTCAGACTATTTTTGCTGCAGTGGTGCTTTGACAATCAACAAGAAAGAAAGAAAGAAAGAAAGGAGAGACTTACGGTAAAAAAAACAAACAAAACTGGCTATTTAGGTTTAAAGGCTCGGTACCTGATTGTTAATGTAAACTCAAAAAATGAAAAGTTGTCCCTCATTTTCTTTATGCATTCTGAACGTCGTAATTAGTCACCGCGATGGGTTTATACGCACTTTTCGCGACTTTCAGAGGGGAGTTTTGCCGTCACGCTCGTGCTAAGAACAGCTAGCCTGCTAACTGCGCACTTCCTGACTTGATAAAAATCTAAAACTTTATAATTAGATGCAGATAGTCCACGGCAGACGTAATTTCACCAAGAGCTGCTCATACAATATGTCTGCACTGGGGTATGACTGATTTTGCTTGAATAAATCGGGGGGGAAAAAATCAGGTACCGGCCCTTAAAGACGCGTGAATCCAGCTTTACTTTGAAATTATTTGTTTTTCTACCTCGGTATTTCGCCCACTGTTGAATCTGACCTTAAAGGGATCATTTAGTCGTTTAATGAGGTTTCCAAATCATGAGAATTACTGCAAATACTTCAGCTCCAGTTTAGTTCCGTATATGGACTTTTTCCACTCTTATGATAACACAAGGACATTTCTATGTTAATTTAAATATTATAATCTTGTGATTTTTGGCTAAAACTACAATTACATAATCCCAAAAACACATTTTCTTACTTTTAAGGACTTGAGAGCAGATATTTGAGTTTTCTACTGAAGTCCAGTGTATCTCAAGCGGTGCACTTATAATTGTTTTTAATATTTGTGTTAGCACTACTTAAAGATGCACTACGCAACTTTCCACCTATTTGTCCCCATGGAGATGTTACTGCTTTGCCTGGAATGTTCCACAGTATAGCATTAAACTCATCTAGCTTACGTTAAGTGAATGACAGGTATTTTTTTTGCTTAAAAATGCCTTAAAAACATGCATTTTCACTGTCAACGTAGTCGCCTCTCCGCAGATCTGACTTGTAACTTGGCCTTGTAGCTTCGCACAAAGATATCTCCATGGAAACAAGCAGATGGCAACTTTCTCCACTAGGAAAGTTACACGTTGCACCTTTTAACATATTTATAGAACAGTTTTAGTCACGGTTTAGTCCTGATTTAGACCTGGTTAAGTCCTCACTTTTACCTCACCTGAACTTTGGTACTAAAAAAGCTGAAAATAAGGTGGTCCGAGTGTGAAATGGCCACTTTAGTCTAGTCCGTAGACTGTATATATAGAAATGGACATAGCTAACCCACTAGCTGCCGTGTTGCAAATAGGAAGTGAGCATGGGGACACTTCCGGCTCCATCGACTCTGGCTACCCTTGACTTTACATTGAAAAACCCCGCCCCTCTCTACCTGCTGCAGCTGGTCTTAAAATGTTTGTGTTAATCCGCCCTACATGATCCTGGCCTTTTTATTTAGAACCAGAATCAGAAAGGTTTTATCGCCATATGAGTGAACAGGTTCACAACATTAGGAAATTGCTGCGGTACTTGGAGCGAAACGTAGACAAACGCTAAACATGCAACAAAAAAATAGAATAAAATAAAGCAGACACAATACGCTATAATATAACACAAAATTTACAAGAATATAACAGTGCAGGTAGTGATCAGTGCAAACAGACGGGTGCAAAAAATACAGCACTATTAGATATTTTGACTGTATAAATAATAAATACGTATAAATTCCTATATAAATACATTCCTATTCCAGGGTTCCCACGGTCATGGAAATCCTGGAACAGTCATGGAAATTGAAAATGCCATTTTCCAGGCCTAGAAAAGTCATAGAATTTTAGTACGTCTTTCACGCAACTACAGCGTTCTGTTCAGTTCTCATTCGGCCATTATGATTATTTCTAAACATCTGCACCAGCCGCTCCAGCAGGACAACACACAATAAGCACTTTGGTTTAAAAGAGACGACAGTAAATGCACTGACAGGATTTTGAATGTTAAAAAACTATAATGCCAAACCATAAGGTGAGTGGAAAGGATTAACATTTCATATTTAGCCCTAAACGTAGCTCAATTCTACACATGTAGGTGCTGTAACGTTATGGAAAATTCACTTTAGGTCATGGAAAAGTTTTGAATTAATGTGAAAAAGAGTGGGAACCCTGCTACTCCTAATACAGAACCCTGCTCCTATTTTTCCCCTGTAACTTCCAGTCTCGATGAGCTTCATTTGACGCTATGGGTGACGTCACACTCCTTTAGTCCACTTTTTTATGCAGTCTACGGTCTAGTCTTTAACCAGTCGTCTTGTTGGGAATACTGGATGTCTCGGGGTGTATGCGTTACAATTTTAATTAATTCTGATTGATTTCAACAGAATCAAATTGTAAAAAATCTCTTTACAAAGTACTAAATCATCCCTTTAAATCAAATCTGTCCGTTGTTACGTTTTCCTCTGTGCATAACTGGAGTCTGGGATTTAACGTTAAAGCTGCATTGCGCAACTTTTCTAGCGGAGAGTCCGGTATTTACTTGTCTCCATGGAGATTTTATTGCTTTGCCTGGAATGTTCCACGGTACGCCTTTAAACATTTCCACCCAGCATTTATCCCTCATGGGTGTTTTTGTTGCTTAAAAATACATCAATTCCTTCTGTGAACAGGGGCGACTCTCCGCAGATCTGAACTGTAACGTGTAACATTCCAGACAAAGCACTAACATTTCCATGGCGACAAGCAGTGCATTTTTAGAGCTCTGGTGAGGACACGTTAAAGAAGTATAAAGCGTTTCCATAGGTTTAAATCCCCCTAAATCCTTCTGTTAAATCTACACCCTCCCCTGCTAACAGTGGGCACTATTCTGTCTTTAAAGCTGACATATTATGCAAAATTTTACTTTTAACAGATTTTAACATGTCATAATGGTTTTCTTTTGGGGATTATCTTGCATTTTGCGTCATGCATGTTTGAGGAATCCTGTATAGTCCTGCATCTGAGGCTCGGGTGCTCGGGAAATAGCTGTTTTCACCTCCCCCCTATCTCCACCCACTACCCTGTACTCGTTTGCTTAGCCACTTTCCAAAAACCCACTGCTTTCTTCAGTAAAATGCCACTATGAGGAAGTGGGAGTCAACTGACCTGTTTTTATTATTTCATCATTAAACCGTAATAAATTTTGGATTAACAAATACAAAATATGAAACATTTTTAATAATTAATGAGAAATGAGAAAAAAAAGCGTAATATGTCTTCTTTAAACTCCTGCTCATGTACATAGCCTATAGCCGACACACATGCATGGCTTTAACGATGCACTAGGTAGCTTTTCTGGTGCTTGTTTCCATGGTGATCTTATTGCTTTGCCTCAAATGTTCCACAGTATGATTACAGCTAAATTAGTTATTGTTATTGTTAATAAAATAGGTCCAAATATATACATTATTAGTGTAGTGAGATCAGATCTTTCATGTGCTCTGTCTGCTTGTGTCCATGGAAACAACAAGTCCAATGCCGTACTGTGGAACATTCTAGGCCAAGGGTCTCCAACCTGTAACACGAGAGCTACTAGTAGCCTCCATCCCCCTCCCCAAAGGATTTCTGAATTATACATATCGTGCTGAATGACTTACATTTACAGTGGTATTTCATCATATTTATCATTTGGATGCAAACAGTGCGTAACAAATATATTAGACACCGCCCAGTATTAGGTGTTTGCTGCTGCCATATGTAATTTACCAATATTTCTGTTTACCAAAATGTCTTTTTATGTTTCTATGGTCAATTCACCATTTATATGCAAGATCTTTTTATCAAACAATATCTTTAATGCTAAAATCTAACTAGTTGTTGCCATCCATAAATTTGAATGTTTTTCCTAAAGTCTCCTCCAAAAAAAGTCTCTGGAAACAGCGAGAAACTATTTGTAACTCAGTAACAAAGGAGACTTTGCAAAACGACATAAAAACAGCAGTAAGAATGCAACTGGTATCTGCGCCAAAGGTGCTCACACAAACATTTTTGGTTATTATTTGTCATCAAGGACTTATTCTAATTGGCCTTTTTATTAATGAATAGCAATGAAGTCGTTCATTTGAAACAAGTTTTTGATAAACTATGAAGTCATTTATGTTTTCTTCTTTTCACGACAGGTGGTCTCTAAGGCTTTCCTATCCTCAATTTTCGCTAAAATTTGTAGCTCGTTGGCATTTTCTTTTCGTAAAACGGTTGGAGACTCCTGTTCTGGGCTAAGCAATCATCTACGGCACTAGAAAAGTTCCATAGTGCATCTTTAAAACCCTTAAAACAGTCAGGGATTAGAAGACCATTTCTCGTCGCGTGCTTTCGTTTCCTGTATCATGTCCTTCTCACCTCATGCATGTTTGGCGGCTGCTCTGTTTTTCTCCTCCGATAAACGAATGTAGTTCTCTGGGGCGCTGTCCTGGTTTGGAGCCCCGCGTGAGTCCGGACTGTCCCACTTTAAACTGCTCCTGTATCTCACTGTAGCATCTCCCCCTCCTCCGTTTAACAGCACTTTGGAATATCACGAAACAGAACCTGGTCGTGGAAACCGAGCTCTGTACTCTGCTCGTGTAGACCTATAGCTGCATGACTCCGCGTACAAAGAACACTGCATTTTCAACTGGAGCGTTGCTTTGCTAATGTATATTTTTGTTGTGTGACCCTGTTTCACGAAGCAAGAATAGATTTGATGTCATAGTTTCAGATGGAGCGCGCAGACACCTATATAGACCCAGTAATTTTAAAGATATTAACCTTAAACAAGTCGATATATCTGCATCTGACATTTAAACGGCCCTCGTTATAATGTTAACATACTTGGAGTTGCGTTTTGTTTCATTACACCTTCATTAGAGTCATTTGGATAGTTTCAGACCTAAAATCGCTATTGAACTAAAGGTAAAAAGATAACGTGAAAACTACCGCATCATTTGAGCTTTGGAGATATTAAACTGATAATAAAGCGTCACTCAAACACGTGAATGAAACAAAACACAACTCTGGGTATGTTTTTGGTGAGAAAACAACATTATGACATGACTAAACGCTCAAGAGAGTCAATTTTGCGTTATATAGGGCCTATTTACGTAACATCCCAAACAAACAATACACACAATTTCACAAACTTTTCAGCTTTTCAGGCTTTGTTTACTTTCTTCCCCTCCAAAAGCAGGTCTAACCTTAACTCTGCTTCTTGCGACGGGGCCAGCGCTGTCTCATCTCACTCATATCGCGCTGTGTAGTTCTTCGTGTAGTCGCTTTGCACTTTATTTGTCCGGTTCGGAGCGTAGACTGTATATATAAATGGACATAGCTAAATCCAGAGAGGAAGTGAACATAGGGGCACTTCCAGCTCCATCGACTCTGGCTTCAGTGACTTGCACTCGTTGTTTTGATCTGAAAATGTTCGTGTTAACCCGCTCTACATGATCCTGGTGTTTTTAATTCGCAGTTTTGTTTGTAGTAATCAAACTGGCTCCCAAATCTCCTCCATAACTTAAACTCTCGATGAGCTTCGAGCGCTATGGGTGATGTCCGCTTTTTTATACAGTCTACGGCTCTGCCCCATGTGAACGCCGACTGTTCAACACCAGATTAACCCTCCGATGAGAGTCTATATGAAAGACGCTATATTTTGAAGTTATATTTAGGCTTGTCTTGTGTTTTTTTACGATACTTTTGGAAGGTTGGTGCCAGATAGTCAGGTCTGGAGGGACGGAGGCGGCGTTGTAGCTCTGGTTAAGCTTTTCTGTTACGTTTTTGTTTTTTTTGGCGTAAAATGAGATAAAACATTACTATCCAACAAATTACGTTTTTAAGTTACTGGTGCTAACTAACCCAGACGATTTCCCCAAACGTTTGACCATAATCTTGTCCCTAAACCGTAACCTTCAAGCTCAACCGTGTAACTTTTTATCAAGAAATAGACTCCAAAAACACAGAAAAGCACTTATGTTAGCGGGCTTGCATCTCCACAAACTTAACTCGTATTTGGTTTGGAAGATCTGCTTATTTCCACAGGAATATTGTTGCTTTTGCTCTAACTTACCGTGGAAAATGTTCTGAAGTATGATTTTCTTGCCGTGGAATCATCCAGAAAGCTACGCAATGTTATTTTACCCATTTTCCTAACCCAAATCTTACTCAAACCTACCCCACAACCCTTAAATAAGTATAATTTTGTTCACAAACTTGACCAATCGCAGCAGACCGTCCCTCCGGAGCGTACTATCGATCTTTAACCTTTTCGGGGATGCAAAACATACAGCAGAAAGGGCTTACTCCAGTGCAGCGCGAAAAGAACGCTGCTAATGTGTTTTCCGTTTCGCTTTTCCTTTTTGTTAACTCGGTGAAGCTCGATTGGCCTTATAGTCGTTAGACCTGCCATGAAATGAGCTCTGTGTCGTTTGGGCGAAGTTTGGAGTGGTTTGTTATTGACTACGGTTGAATTACGGCAGCTAATTAAAAGGAAGTGAAGCGAAGGCGTGCGGCGATGTTCGATTTTCAGATCACTTAACGTTGGTCTCGTTGAGGCTGGAGCGCGTTTTGTTACGTTTAAAATGCTGCAGTGACTTTACTCAATGGTGAGAGACTTGTAGTCAAAGAGCCAAGGTTTAGTTTTACTTAGCAACTTTTACGATGTTTAATTAAAGCAGCACTGCGGAACTTTTTAGCCCCGTCAATGCACTCGTCAATGGTAATGTACTGGTCTCGATTTATTTTCAGTCTTTAAAGGCGTACCGTGTAACTTTTCTGGTGAAAGGTTTAGTCCGCCACCCGCTTGTCTCCATGGAGATGCCATTGTGTTGCCTGGAATGTCCCGCAGTATGGCTTTAACTGGATCTATTGCGCAATTATTCGAGTACAGGCGTTTTTATCGCGCGAAAATACCTCGAAAACATTCTCAAGTATTCTGTAAGACGGGATCGCGTGGTCACGGATCTGGCGGCGTTATCTGCTTGTCTCCATGGAGATAAGACAGGTCGAATGCCGTACTGTGGGACATTCCAAGCGAAGTAATAACAAACAAATGGCAGAAAACAGCCAGAAAAGTTACATGGAGAACATTTAAAAAGAATGTATTCCTTATTCCATCTTTTTTTTTTTCATCAAAATGACCCAAAACGATGATACAATTGACATCAGTGGTGGAGTTGGCAATTTGGGGGCCCTGGGTGAACTTGAGTTTGGGGCCCTCACTGTTTTTTTGGGTTTTTTATGTCTGTTTTTTCCCCCCATTGTTGTTGAGACATGCACATCTCTATTTATTAGAATTATGGTGGATTGGAAACTTCGCCAACTAGATAATCAGAGCTGAAAGTCGTTTTATTTTTGTTTACATCCATTACGTATGATTATCTTTCATATGATTATTATTTAAACTCTCATTTAATGTCATATTGAGAGAAAATCAAATTGCTCTGAGGCCTCGGCCATTGGTGGCACTGAGGGGCAATTGTTTGGGGGGCCCCTCCAGGTTTGGGGGCCCTGGGCAGCCGTCTACTTTTGCCTAATGGTAGCATCGCCTCTGATTATTTACATTATTTCTTTGTTTCGGGGGTCAAATTTTTCGTCTTAATCACAGATCTCCCTCAATTCATCTTTTAATTTCTGATAATAATTTGTAGTACGGCTTCTTTGGGTTAAAAAACAAAAAAGTTCCGCAGTGCTGCTTTACTGTGCCAGGCAGTAACGTGTGTAGTGCTAGTCCAGATACTCCTGCAGTTTTAAGCTTTACGAGTGTTTTGGGTTTGCAGATAACATCCCTTTAATAACAGGGTTTTTAAAACGACTCGACCACCCATGAAAACAATATAGAAAAGCTTAAGTTTACGTTCCACTTGACGCTTGTAGTGAGAATAGCATTATATCACTGTTGTCGCGTAACTCGTAGTAAAATCTGTAGGTATTTCTTTGTTGCCATGGTAACCTCCTCCCGTGACCATCCGTTTAAAAAGAAAAATGACGATAAAACTGAATGTTTAAAGGCAGTTTTTTTTGTTTGTTTTTTCCCTACTGTGGTGAAAGGCGCTGCTGATTAAAAACCGTCTGGTGTCCCTCGACGACCGTAACCGCAGCCTGTTGCCGTGGAAATGCATGACGTTGGAAATCCCGTTGTATATTGTCTTTGCTATCGTTTCTATTTTGTAACCTGTATTTCCAAATGCAAATTGAAAAGATTATTTTGGATATGTGCATGCCTGTGAAATGTTCAGAATGTTGATTTCCACTAAAAGCTGTTGAGTTAAAACCCGAATCCTGTTTGACTTTATATCACATTACACATTTCTGTTAATCTAGTAATCTAGTAAAAGGGGTTGAACTCAGATAGATTTACACACTTAACTTTAACCAAGGAATTTTAGTAGTTAGGCTGTTATGTATATATGTTATATATATATATGTATTTCTGATTATTTTCTGACTGTTAAGGATTTGGTTATCTAACAGTAATTACACATTTTCTAAAGTTATCGTTAGGCACCAATTACCTAACCATAACTCAAGCAAAAAATATATATGCTCTATATGCATTTTTCTATGTGCATAGGAGATTGATTGCAAATAATCTTAATTCACGTTTTCCTGCCACATATAATGGGTGCTGCCCACAAAATGAACATTGAAATAATATGTTAAAGAAGGATTAAAGTGTTTTATCAAAATTTACATTTATTCATGTAACAATTTTTACAAAATTCATTGTTGTTCAGAGCATTTAAAATATAAAAACAGCTTATGCACAACTTATTCTAACATATTGTACAAAATAAGACAAATATTGATTAAAATCTTTTCTCAGCACACAGATTATTACATTTGAACACTTGGCCCGGGTCACATCAGAGCAGGTCTCAGGTCTCAGACGGCCAGTCTCACCTGCTGCGCTCTGTACGAGTCAAAGTCCAGAGGGAGAGTGTCTGCGAACACACAAGGGAAACTCATTCAGAAATCAGGTGCCCCCATATTTGCAGCACGATATTTAGTGTTTACTGATTATTTTAACAAATTATCACATACTTTTCTTATCAAATTGGTCTGCGATAAAAAACATTCACTTTGAAATGATTTTATTTAGTCATTAGGAACTGTGTATGTGTTCATTAAAGCTCATTTATATTTTACTAACAAACTTTTCTAAATTAAAAGCTAACGTTAGTGTCCCGGCTGCTATTCTGATGAAACAATCATAACTTTTATTATTATTATATTCTGTTTAGCAGCTTTTCACAGCTACAGTTGACCATTATTCATTCACTTAACACTATGATTGTTAAATCTGCCTCCACAGCTGTCCTGGGGCTGAATGACCGAGATCTGCCTGATAATCTGTGCCAACAGCATCTCAACAACCGCCAAAGACACGTCACATTTACTCTGGCATTGTGAAGGGCAAAATGGCAACATGAACTGCTGCCAAATTTTTGGTTTGTCACAATATGGCCATACCGGCTCGTCAAAGCCTGATCCCGTCAGATCTCAGAAGCTAAGCAGGGCCGGGCCTGGTTAGTACTTGGATGGGAGACCACTGGGAATTCCAGGTGCCACAGTGGGGCGCCAGTCACAAAAACTGTCGTAGTGTCCTTAGGCAAGGCACATCACCCACATTGCCTAGTATGAAAGTGGTGTGTGCGTGAGTGTTGGTGGTGGTCGGAGGGGCCGATGGCGCAGATTGGCAGCCTCGCTTCCGTCAGTCTGCCCCAGGGCAGCTGTAGCTACAATAGTAGTTTACCACCACCGGGTCTGGAGTGAATGAATAATGCTCTGTAAAGCGTCTTTGAGTGTCCTGAAAAGCGCTATATAAAACTGATGCATTATTATTATTATTATTAATATTTTGAACAACAGCACAAGAGTTTGCAATGTGAGTAGCAGGAATGAAACTGCCAACTTAGAAGAGAACATTTCTACTGACGCATCCTCCAATATTTTCCCCCTAGTTTTAGGAGTAATAATAATAGTTTTTACAGATTGTATTGTTAGGTGTGTGTGTATGTGTGCGAGTGTGTCTGTATATATATATATATATATATATGTCTGTGTGTATGTTGGAGCGAGTGTGTCTGTATATATATGTCTGTGTGTATGTGTGTGAGTGTGTCTGTATATGTCTGTGTGTGTCTGTGCGTCTGTGTGTATGTTGGAGCGAGTGTGTGGTGTGTGTGTGTGTACTCACCGTTGCAGCGGTACCGGAGGTTTGCCCAGATGATGTTTTCCTGAGAGAAGCAGAAGACTCCGAGTCGTCCTCCTCTCATCGTGGCGTCGATAATGACCCCAGTGTCGGCCACCATCTGAGTGCCCTCATAGAAACGCACCCTGGGCACAGCAGCACACAACACAACACAGGTGAGCGCAACACAGACAGCACAGTATAAATTATAATTAATCAGACAAATGCTTAACCATCCACACCGCAGCTTGTTTCCTCATTTTATACTATATATAGATTTCCAACGTCAATCCCTATGTTTGTTGTAGACCCTCCCACAGACTAGAGGTTCTGCTCTGTTTGAATCTCTCTTTAATCTGAGTTTTGTTTTAACAAAATGTAACCAGATTATAATTGCAACGGGTTAAGTGATTTGTACTGTGAACAAGCCCCTCTCAAATAACAGTGCAGTCACAAGCCAGCATTAGCCAACCGTGTTACAATAAAACATCTACGTTAGGGCGACCAAACGTCTCTGTTTACCCGGGACAGTCCCAGTTTGGAGCCCTGTGTCCCCTGTCCTAGTGAATTTATCCGAAACCAGTGATTTGTCCCAGTTTTATACAAGAAATGTCTGAGGTGTCCCTATTTTTGACCAATCTGATCCCTGCCAACAGTAAAGAGAGGGATAAATTGTCATTTGTTTTGGTAAAATACAGAAAAGCTGCTTAAAAATGACCAAAGCACAAAGAAAATGTGACTATACTGACTCACATGTTAGTCCTGAATCATCTCTACATAACAATTTTCCACCAAAAAACCGGGGATGTCCCAGTTTTTAGTTTTGAAATTCTGGTCACCCAATGTTAGTCTTGTTAAACAGCACAAATCATTGCATCTGTTGTAGTTCCAACAAAATCAGTTTTTCTGGGTCAGACTGTGTTAAAATAAAGCTCAGATTCAAGTCGAAGAGCTTCAGACAGAGTTCACACCCCCAGATGAGAAAAAATATATTGTAATGTTTTTTATTTTTTTATTTGTTTAACGAATATACAGAAAATCAGAAATCCTGAGTGAGTTGAGAATGGACAATCTAACTCATTGTGTCCACGTTGTGAATTAGGAAATTCTGGTCACCCTAATCCAAGTGGGACCATGAATGATTTTATTTGTCAGAGCCGAGAGCCCTGTGAAACTTTCTCCCACTGACACACATGTAGCTCCACCCGTGTGAGTTGATGTGTAAGTTCGTACCTGATGTATCCGTCGGCCGGTCGGTGCTGGAGGAACCACTTGTACGAGGTCTTGTCCTTCCAGCCCACGTTCCGAGAGTCTTTCCAGAGCAGTTTGACCTGGTCTGAGGTGTCCCCCGTGTGCCACAGAGCGTTCCTCAGGTTCTCCCCGGGGCCAGTGCTCGACTTCACCGCCTTTTCAACAAGACAGACAATGAGAGAAGGTAAAAAGTAATAAGTGAGTGTGTGATACTATTGCAATATTATGGAAAGTTCATGGTGCTATACTGTAAATGTCACATACAGTTTTGCATCATAGTTTGATATTACGATATTATCAATCAACGCCCTAACACAAAATGGAAGTTTAGAGCTCTGAATTTACCCTAAAATAGTCCTATTGCACTGTTAAATCTTGGAAAAGTCATGGAAAGTGAAAATGTTATTTTCCAGGCCTTGAAAAGTCAAGAAATTTTGTAAATTCAATGAAAGTTTTGGAAAAGTCATGAAATTTGAGTATCTCTTTCACACAACTACAGCGTTCTGTTAAGTTCTCATGAGGCTGTTATGATCATTTCTGAACATCTGCGCAGCCGCTCCAGCAGGACAAGACACAATAAGGTGTTTTGTTTAAAAGAGACGACAATGAATGCGCTGACAGGATGTTGAATGTTAAAAAACTATAAGGTGAGTGGAAATGGTTAACATTTCATATTTAGCCCTAAAAGTATGAGAAATTCTACACATGTAGGTGCCGTAAAGTTGTGAAAAAGTCATGGAAAAAATCACTGAAAAGAGTGGGAAACTGCAGATAATACTCAAAGAAATGATGTCTAAAGCTAGACTCTTTTTCCTCACTTCCTTCTCCTTGATTCCTCTCCTCGATTCTGCAGGAAATGGGTGAGGAAGTCCCGCCCACAGAGGAGACACAGGGAAGAGAAAGGATCTAAACTCCTAAACTCCTCACTGAGACCAATAAAGTTTGATTATTTTATCTCCCTCATGTTTATTCCTTCTGTTTTTTTCTTTGGGACACCACTTCATATAACACATTTGAGCTGAAAAATGGAGGATCGAGGAGAGGAATCAAGAAGAAGGAAGAGAGGAAAGAGAACTGAGATGTGGCCTAGATCAGGACTAGATGGAGGCTTAGCTAATTGTGCACCCAAACCACAAATTAAGTGGGATGTCATTAATAACAATACTTTTAATTAAAAAAACTTTTAAAAAATCTCCAGTTATGCTAATGTTGTATAATAATAATTCAATGGTAAATCGAGAGATGTTTTACCTTGAGTTGGATTCCGGGTTCGGCCACAGCTCTGAAGGGGTTTGCCTGCCAGTAGATCTGCTCCACCTGCTTCCACATCACCACATAGAAACTGGAGCTGTCCTGGTACCCGAAGATGAACCCGGCGTAGTCATCGTCTGTGACCGTATTTACATGAAACGTGCCTTCAAAGTCCACCCCGCTGAACGCCGTGTAACCTGGACACAAGAGGAGATAAACGAGGTTCCGAAGTATCAGTTTAGTCCTGGTTTGATTCTGATTTAGACGGGTTTAGTAGGTGAAGCCAGGTGAAGTTAGAACAACCCAGTGCTGTCACATGTGCAATAAAAAATCCTGAAATTACCTATGTTACTATCTCAAAATGATGTGATAGAAAATCAAAATTAATTATTTGACACAAAATGTATGTAAGCGGATTAAACACAACTGCTTGGGGTCCCAAGCCACCAAAGGCTCAGCACAAATGATGAGAACAGCTTGTTTGCTGTTGAAATTCATCAGAAAACAGGAACAAAAACAAATCAGACATGTTTAAGTCAAGTTAAGTTCTGGAGAAAGACTCCCACACCCCTTGAATGCATCCTGATATGTTATGACATGAAACGAACAAACAAATGGTACTTTAAAAAGTTGGAAAATTAAATTCCACCCACCGACTGCCAATCCAGGATCACTGTTCATAGTCTGTACAATCTCTCGCCCCTGTAGAAAACAGCAGATACAGTTTTTAGAATAGGCTTTAGTCTTTGGTCATTTTTAAAAGCTAAATCCAAAGTATCCGGCGCAGTACCTGGTTGAGGACGACCCAGTTGGGGTCAATCTGAGCGTCTCCCTCTGGGTCCAGGACCACGGTCTGAAACTCTCTGAAGTCTGTGAGAGTGACCTCTGCGTTCTCCGGACACGCGTCCACGATGTCTATGATGGTGTCATTATCAAAGTCCTTCTCACACACATTCCCAATTCCATTGCCTAAAAACAAAGGTCAGGATCAAAATATTGATGTATTTATGCATGTATATTACACAAGGCCATTCCAACATACAGTACAGTTGAATAAATGTTAAATGCCATACAAGGGAACATTCGAGTCAGAGTAGCAAAAGCAGCTTCCCTACAACCAGTGCACCTTTAAACTAACTATGAAACTGTAAAATAACTATGAAAGTCCTCCAGTGGGTGTCCTATTGTACAGAAGCCTTTTCCAATAAATTTGGACATTTCCTTTATTTATCCAAGAACAGCTCAACAGTGAAATCCTTTCTGTAACTCTACCGTCTGAGTCCTCCTGCAGAGGGTTGGGCACCAGTCTGCAGTTGTCTGGTCCTGGGGGCAGGAGATCAGGGATGCCGTCGTCATCGTCGTCATCGTCGCACTCGTCTCCTTTTCCGTCTTTGTCTGTGTCCAGCTGGGAGCTGTTTATCACGGCAGGGCAGTTATCATTGGAGTCCTGGTGCCCGTCTCCATCACTGTCGAGCGCACACAGGATCAGTGAATATAAGATGCAGGCCAGTGGTAAATGGATCAGAGGTTCAGTACCTGTCCTTGTTTGTGTCACAGGGGTCTCCAATCAAGTCGTTGTCAGCATCAGTCTAAAAGATAAAGATCAGGTTAAGGGTGAGGTACTATGGAGAGTTAGATACTACGAAGTTTTTTCTTTACACAGTCTCTCCAGACACAGAGAGAGCGTGAACATGTTGGCCCCACATCACACCTCTGTATCTATTATGATCTATCATGTCTTTAACCTTTTGTGTATCTCGGTAAATTTATGAAATATTTTGAGTTCACAAACACAATAATCATTCTGCTGCGTTTGAGTCCAAATACACGGGTGGATCAGAAATTGGACTAATTATTTTGAAGCTTTGTGTTAACCACTGTGTAAACCATAGAATTATGGCAGAGTCAATAGCTGAATGTAGGCCTAAAATATAATTTTGTTATTTTGGTAAAAAAAAAAGAGCAGAGAGAAGCATTTTGTGCATTTGCAGTTGAGAAAGTTCAAGCTCTGCTTTTCCCGACAGCTTTCAGTGAGAGGAACCAAAGCCTGATAATGTGTAGAACTCAGTGCTACAATACTCCCCATCTCCCTTATTAATGTTGGTCAGAGGTTTTCAGACCTGGTCAGGGTTAGGGACATAAGGACAACTGTCACAGGCGTCTCCCACTTTGTCCCCGTCTCGATCCTTCTGGTCTTTGTTTGGGACTCGTTTGCAGTTGTCCAGGTGATTGGGGATTCCTGAGATGAAATACAAGACCAAAACACCATGACATATATGCTGTATAAATCATACAGTCCACAGTATGATGCACAGACCGTCTCCATCGATGTCCTCGTCACACTCGTCTCCGTACTTGTCCACGTCTGTGTCCTTCTGGTCGTTGTTCTTGATGGCGCGACAGTTGTCACAGGCGTCTCCAAAGTCGTCCTCATCGATGTTCCTCTGGTCCACGTTTGGCACCAGCACACAGTTATCCTGCATTTACACATGCATCAAACAACCTGACTAAAATACAACTAGTAAAGTCTGTCCCATAAGTGAGTAAACCTATCACACCCCTTCCTGTGGTTGTACCTGAGTGTTGAGGATCCCATCTCCGTCTGCGTCCTCGTCACAGGCGTCTCCGATCCCGTCACGGTCTGCGTCCTCTTGTCCGGAGTTTGGCACCGTCAGACAGTTGTCCTGGGAAGACCAAAATATATTTTTATTAATAGCTCAATATTTTTTATGATAATTCTTTTTTCATAACTACATATAAACATCATTTAAGTAGTTGTACGCATAAGTTTTATTTCTTTTCTTTTATCTTTTTTCTTGATTTCCTCAGCAGATCTTAGTGTTTGCTTAGGTACACCTCCTACTACTTCTACTTCTCTCTATTATTCCTTTTTGTTCTATCTTGAGTTTAGCGGAGAACTCTCACCTTGTTGCAGTTTTTCTCAGGACAGGCCAGTTTCTCATCGGGGAATCCATCGATGTCGACATCAGGACCACAGAGGTATCCGTTTCCGGCCCAGCCCACCCCACACTGAGAGAACGAAGCGTGAAAGAAAAAACAGGATTATGGAGTGAAGAGGAGTCTGATGTTCCAGTCTCACAGATAAGTGCTACAGCAGACACTCAAACAGCCCCACACCAGAGTGCAAAAGTCAATATATCAAAGAGCTGCTTATGAAACGATGGAGACTTCAGGCTTGGATCTGTCAGCCACAATAACATGTGTTCAAGTGATGAAAGCACCACTGAGACTGCAAATATGCAATGGGCTAGATAGTCAATATTAAACCATTAACAGGATTATCCTCCAAGTTCCTGTGGTTTTGAAGAGGACAGCGATAAACAAATAAACCGAAATACAATAAAAGTCATTGTTAACCCCTTGAAATGATAAGCCTACAGAGTCAAAATGTTATTGGAAATATTAGGGGGAAAATTAACTTAAAACTGGTACCAAAACAATGCAGTGTTACCGTAAATTAACAATAAAAACAAAATATTTTCTCCAAAGAAATCCTAATTAAAATAATATGTAAAAAGTGTAGTTCTGTTCTGTTTTGTTTTATGATGATTAATACGGGAATAGGTACCGAAAAAAGTACAATTCGGAAAATGGTACCAAAAATATGAAATGAGATTAGATAAAATAAGAGAAGCTTTATTTGTCCCACAATGGCGAAATTCCAATGTTGCAAAGCACAGTTTAAGAACAGCATAAGAATAGAAGCAAAGGTGCTCAAACATTTACCATCCTCCCCATGAAATTATGTCAAATATGAGGATACAGATGCAGTTAAATATGAAAAATCTGAATAGAGAAATGCATGATTCTGTGAGATCAGTCATGTTTGGTCATGTGTAGTCTGACCTGACACTCGATGGTGCCCTCTCGGTGCACGATACACTCTGCGCTGGCATGGCACGGGTTGGGTTGGCCGTTCCCACAGGCGCGCTCAGGTTTACACCCCCTCCTCTGGTCCCCGATGTATCCGGTTATACAGGGACCACACCTGTACGAGCCCTAACACACACACATGAACATACACAACCATTCAAAAGTTTGGGGTCACCCAGACAATTTTGTGTTTTTCATGAAAAGTCACACTTTTATTTACCACCATGAGTTGTAAATTGAATAAACTACAGTCAAGACATTGACAAGGTTAGAAATAATAATTTGTATTTGAAATAATAATTTTTTCCTTCAAACTTTGCTTTCATCAAAGAATCCTCCATTTGCAGCTATTTAATGAAGTTTCCAGTTGAGGACATGTGAGGCGTCTATTTCTCAAACTAGAGACTCTAATGTACGTATCTTCTTGCTCAGTTGTGCAGCGGGGCCTCCCACTTCTCTTTCTACTCTGGTTAGAGCCTGTTTGTGCTCTTCTCTGAAGTACACACCGCTGTAAGAAATCTTCAGTTTTTTGGCAATTTCTTGCATGGAATTGCCTTCATTTCTAAAAACAAGAATAGACTGCTGAGTTTCACATGAAAGTTCTCTTTTTCTGGCCATTTTGAGCGTTTAATCGACCCCACAGATGTGATGCTCCAGATACTCAACCTGCTCAAAGGAAGGTCAGTTTTATACCTTCTCTAACCAGCTCAACTGTTTTCATGTGTGCTAACGTGACTGCACAAGGGTTTTCTAATCATCCATTAGCCTCTGACACAATGAACACATTGTACCATTAGAACACTGGAGTGATAGATGCTGGAAATGGGCCTCTATACACCTATGTAGATACTGCACCAAAAACCAGACATTTGCAGCTTGAATAGTCATTTACCACATGAGCAATGTATAGAGTGTATTTCTGATTAGTTTAAAGTTATCTTCATTGAAAAAAAACAGTGATTTTCTTTCAAAAATAAGGAAATGTCTAAATGACCCTAAACTTTTGAACGGTAGTGTATAAACACACATAAACACATATACACGCACATATAAACCCATAAACACTCCAAACTCACAGGCGTGTTGAGGCAGACGGAGTTCTCCACACAGCCGCCTTTGTTTGGAGCCTCACACTCGTTGATGTCGGAGCAGACCTGAGCACAGCGGGTTAGAGTTAGAGTTAGGGTTAGAGGGTCAGGTCATTCATTCATTGACTCGTGTTGTGTCCTGACCTGTTTGTTGGCTCTTGCGTAGGCCAGTCCCACCCCCTGCACCTGGGGGCCGGTGAACCCCGCGGGACACGAGCCGCAGCGAAACCCTGGAGCTGTGTTTATGCAGCGCACGCCCATGTGACAGGGCATCACCGAGCACTGAGGAGGAGGCCGGAGGAGGGAGGTTAGTGCACGTCTCCGTTTAGCCTCTGAGATCTGATTTGTTTGTTCTTTTGTGCTGTGTCCAGCCTCTATACAAGTGTTACGTATTATTATTGTTATTATGATGAGTTTTGGCCACAAATACGCCACATAAACTATTCATACACAAGAAAAAAACAATACCTGGGTACGTTAAAATGACTTAAATTAAGAACATTTGACTTTATTTGAATAGACTTAACTTGATAAGTGAAATTATCTGCCAATGGAAAAAGTGTTTTTTCTTAATATCAAGCAACATTTGATTTTGTTTCTTATTTTAAGTGCAAAAAGTTGTATTTGCCAGATGGATTTTCATATTTTAAGTACAAAATGTCTTGGTCCACTGGCAGATAATTTTAATTCTCAAATTATGGTAAAACTTTCTTTTTTTCTCAATTATTTGTTTATTGGTTTTTCAAGACAATAATTACACTTGCATAAATGCAAATATTGTTTAAGACACATTCATTTTCTAAAACTTGATCTTCAAAATAAAATACACATTTTTACTTTTATGTTTGAAAGAAAAGAAAAAAGAAAAAACTAAATTTGGTAGCGAACAGAACATTGGGGAAAAATAAAATCCAAACATATCGTTTAACAAAATTCAGCCAACTCTTCCATATCTTTTCAAATTTCTCTGTTTCTAATCTTAAAGCATAAATTCATTTCTCCATATCGTAAATACTGTGAATCACGTCAGCCCAGTTGCCTTTTGTTGGTGC
The DNA here is from genome assembly GCA_034769755.1 of Odontamblyopus lacepedii. Classification (NCBI taxonomy): domain Eukaryota; kingdom Metazoa; phylum Chordata; class Actinopteri; order Gobiiformes; family Gobiidae; genus Odontamblyopus; species Odontamblyopus lacepedii. The sequence goes on from CM068350.1 coordinate 34,441,453, forward strand.
TTCTGCTTTTAGCCATTTCCTTGTAATTCCTTTTTTTTTTGCTGCTAACAAAATTATTTTAAATATCTTATAATTAATTTAGTTTTTACAATTGGCATTTAATTTGCCAAAATATAAGACTTCACAGGTAAAAGGTCAGCATGAAGGACCTTATCCATAACCTTCTTCAGTTCTTTCCAATAACTTTGCATTAAGGGACATGTCCAAAAATATGTACATGTCTCGCCAACATTTCCCCACACTGTCTCCAACATCTTGTGCCTCGATATTTTGTCTAAGCTGGTGCTCTAAAAAAGGTAAAACTTTCTTAATTCAAGTCATCTTAACTCGACTAGATTTAGTTTTTTGCCGTGTATTTAGACCATAAAGCCTCGCCCTCTGTTTAATATCTAAAGTACCTCGTCGATGTCTTTGCAGTGGGTGCCGTTGCCCTCTGTGCCGTCAGGACAGGGCCCACACTTGGTTCCGTCCGCCGTCTCTTTACACTGCACCCCGGGGTGACAGGGGTTCGGGTCACAGGACGAGCGACCTCCCATTCCTCGCACAAATACAGTTTACTTAGCATTGCATAACAAAAGTTGGACCTAAAAAATAACGAAAAAACTAAAAAATATTCGAAAAAATGGTCGAACTCACCACATGCTTCACACTCCATCACAGTGTTCTTCAGGAAAACGATTTCTTTTATCTGAAATTATAAGATGTTTTCATAATTACAGATTAAAACGGGCACATCGAACTGTACTTTGTCTAATTCATTACACCGCTGTATGTGATCAGCCTTATTTTTGACCATAGAGTGGATAAATGGACATAGGAAACCCGCTAGTTTCCAATTTCCAAATAGGAAGTGAGTGTAGGGCCCTTCCGGCTCCATCCACTCTGGCTCCAATTGACTTTACATTGAAAAAACTTCACCCTCTCTGTAAATGTTGCTGTGAGCCTCATCATTTTGGTCTTACAGTGCTCATACTAAACCGTTCTACATGATCCTCGAGTTTTTATTTCACTATTTTGCCCGTAAATAATAAATAAATTCCTATTCCTAATATGGAACTGGCTCCCGTATAACTGCGGCCTCGATGAGCTTCATTTGACTGGAGCCGAACACTATGAGTGACGTCACATGTCCTTAATTTCATTTCATATTTATTTATAAGAACAGTATACAAATTACATTATGCACAGGGCAAATATGCTTGTATCAGATTATAGCTTTCAAGATCATTTCCATCTACGGTCTGAAGTGAAGCCACTTCTTTATACAGTGTGTGTGTTTGTTTTACCTGTTCTTTTAGCAGCTCCTTGATCTCAGTCAGTGCCAGGTTTGTCATTTTGATCTGATTAATAATTTCTCCATCTGAAAAACACGTCATTATGTCAATGGGCTAATGAGATACTGAACAGTCTGCTCATTTAAGTATAGTCACAGTTATAGGGTATATACGCTGCAAATTTCTCTGATCTGGCCAAGATTTTACAACATATATCAGGTTCTTCATCTTGTTTTCAGATTTATTGTCTACTTACTAGACCAGAGACTGCTTCATTCTAGTCAAGAGGTAGTTTATTTTAAGATACATTGCCTCCCCCCCCCCAAAAAAGTCATCACCTGGATTAAACTAAGCAAACAGGTCCGAGGTTGCTGCAGTTGGTCAGGTCCAGGTTCAGCAGCAGTGTGTGCTCAGAGAATGAGCTCAGCTGAACCTGAATATACTGAAGGACCAGGTTATTCCATCAGTGGATTTTTTCTTCCCTGATGGCACGGGCCAGACAGTGTAACTTGTTAAGTAAAGTTATCTTGCTGCATGGACAGATAATTTCAGTACTTTTAAGCCATTTTCTGATAGATTTAAGTGTTTATATCTTAAATGTTGTCTTTTTAGCTTTTTTCCAGTGCAGTTATAGCCACAAATTCCATTATAATCATGGAATAGTAAGTTATATTGTGCGTTTATTCAGTTACAGGTGTTTTTATTGTTCATGTTTTGGCTTGTGGATGCTACCTTCTTTTTTTATTTGTTTATTTACAGAGAAAAAAACAACAACATAGAACAATAGAAAACTTGAGGTATTGGGAGGAGGAGTACCACCAGTGCTAAGAAATGTATATGGTGACCAGCATTATAATTTTAATGTCAGCAGAGCAGCGATCCTCAGCCTTTGTGCTCCCATTATTTACCCAAAAAGACGTTTAAAAGATGTTCATTTTAACCTTTAATCACCAGGGGAAATGATTGTGGTTTACCCCATTTTAGATCAGATTGGTACAGTTTTATATGAGTATTTTTGCAGATTTGCCACAGTATTTCTCAATAATAAACACCCCACAAACAAGGCTGAAGAACACAACATTAAAAGGACAAAAAAAATACCCAAGGCCACTCGTATTATGTATAAGGTTAATCTCTATTGCTGGATGCTACCTTCTTATATACCTGGAAAACTGTTTAATGCCATACTGCGCAACATTCCAGGCAAAGCAATAATATCTCTATGGAGAAAAGCTCTACGTGCACAGTTACAAAGCTCTTCAATGATCTTTTCTGTAGCGCTTTCATACACAAGTCACATTTAAGATCCTTGTAGTTTTTGCAGAATCTCAGATCTGTGTGAAGGAGCGGCTTTCTGTAAACTGTGTTTTATTCTGTAAACTGTGGTTTTTTCGGAGTCTGTTTCTGCTCCGCTGTCTTCACTCGGGCCCCTCTGTGCCTATAGGGCCCCAGAGTAAAACCATAGACTGTATATATGCGAGCACAGTAGTAATAAATGAGTGAGAGTGGGCGTCAGTTTATTGAACATGAGCTGAGGTGAGGAGGTGCTCAGTCAAAGCAGAAAGGCCTCCACTGCACACCCACACACTCTCTGTACACTACCGCTAATGCAGAATACATTTACAGACACACTAACGGGGGATTAAAACTATATTTACAACTGAATCATTCAAAAAACTCCCTTGATTTTCTTTTTGCATGCCTTAAACATCCTATATTTAGAAAAATTGACTGTTGTGAGCTTTTATTCAGGTTTTAATACTGTTTCCTCATCAAAAACAGACCTAAAATTTTGTTTTTTTTTCACTTACACGTTTGAATAACCCTTGTTTATTAGTCGCAGAGCCTAAATGTGCAGGGTTTGTGTGTTAAACATGTGTGAATGCAAGAAAACCGAACTCCAGGTATGTTTCTGAGCAGGAAAAAGCATCATAACAGACTATAGAAATAGCGTAAAATGGTTCTTTTTATCATTCAGTGCAAAAATGTACCTCCTCCTTGCAGACAGGTACATTCAGAACAGAGATCGAGTTCCAGCTGAAAATTCTCGAGCTTAAAAATAACTTCCCACGAATCCTTTGCCGCTTCATTTGGATTCGAACAGCCCAGAGTCTGTGCTGGGGCAGAACGTGTCCAAGTGAATCCAGGTATGAATGTTCTCACTGGAGGTACAAAACCATCAAAGCCCAAAGCTCCACGTCCAAGTTTCTCCTCCCTCTCACCCCCTTTTCACCTCTTCTCTCACAGTCTCTTTCTATTTTTTTAAATATTTTTTTTATGTATTTATTGAATTAGGACATATTAATCAACATATCCGCAGATAAGCATCAATGTAAATACACCACAATTAGCACAATAGCTAAACTGCAGCCGCTGTCCTCAGGCAGGCTCCATAAAACAGCACACATACAGATACAAACATAATATCAAGTGTAGACAGACAATGAACCACAAAGACCAGTTACATTAAACACATTAAAATCAACTTGTGATCAGAAAACAGTGGAGATTAAACATGAGGACACGACTGGCTTGTTTTTAACCAATGTTTTAGGGTTTTCTTGAATGTTAGATCATTATTACAGTTTCTAACATTAGCTGGCAGTGCATTCCATGACTTTGTACCTCTACTAGACGCCACCATTTGGCTGAATTTAGTCCTGTGACGTCGTATATCGCAATCGCCCCGGGCTAATGCTCCGGTATCGACTCTGTTGTCAGTTCTCTTATGTATAAAAACCTGCAGTGGTGGAGGTGCAAGGCCGTTCAAAACCTCAAAAACAAGACAGACATCCAAAAATATCTGATAATTATCCAAATCTAAGATGTTATGCTTCCTTAAGATGTTACAACAGTGAAAAGGGAAATGCTTCCTGTCTAAAATGTTCAATGTTTTTTTTAAAAGAGAGACTTCACAGGTTTTAGAGCCCCCCCTGCTGTGTGAGACCAGGTTGTGCCACAGTCGTTAATGTGAGTAAAAATCATCGCATGCATATAAGCTTTTGCAGGTTGAGGAGTCAGAAAAGGTCTTATATGATAAAAGTTTGAATTTGATAATATCTGAGTCTTCTTTCCGCCGCTCTGTCTCTTCTCTCTTTCTTATATTGTATAGGCTCGCTCCTCTCCCCCCTCTTCTGCTGCTGGCGTTTCAGGAAATGTGTTTCTGTCATTAAGCTGCTGGTGTTTACCTCACGGTCTCTGAAGCCCAAGACAAGATGCACACGTAAATCACATCCTCACTTCTGTAGGGCTTTCACATCTGTTCTGGACTGGAGAAAATCGCCGGTAGATTGAAACAGTAGCGCAACTAGTCGTGTCAAAATCCACTGACGAAACGCAGACTTCATCATTAGGACTGACTAAAAATCAATACAAAAATCAAAGCTGCATTTCAGTAGTTTTAGAAGGGATTTTACCTATAACAGAACTAGTACATAATCATATATATCTATTTTTAAGCACGTTTCAGGACTCAAAAACTCAAAAATATGGTATATTCTAAGGTCAAAACACTTTCTTACACACTTTACCAATAAATATATTTGTGTCAGACATTTCACAGATTAATTTCAGATTAAAAACGCCAAGGAATGAAAAAACACAAACAAGGTGAAGCTCCTCGAGCGTCTCAACAAAATGTAAACAATAAATAAACTACCAGCACTAAAGCAACATGGTTAAAAGTGAATCTGAGCATCTAATCTCTTCTAATATACGGCTAAAATTACAGGACTTAATCTAAAAAAAAAAACGAACCTTCAAGTCACCGTTTGAGTGGTTTAATACAAATGTAATAAAAAGGTGTTGTATCTCTCACCTCTCTGTCCCAGGACCCCACGCTGAGGGACGCTCAGGGCCCAAAGCAGAAGCAGAACGTGCAGCATGTTCAGTCCAGAGCCGCCTCCTCCAAAAAAGTGCCCCTGAGCTGTTATATACCCCCTCTCCTCCAACTCTCCTCCAACTCTCCTCCTCTCAGTCTACTCCTGCACTGCCCCTTTATATCCCCCTGCTCCTCCTCTTCTCCCTCTTCTTCTTCCTCCTCCTCTTCTTCTTCTTCTTCTTCCCTCTGGATCATTTCCCTGAAATCCCTTGAACCACAAACTTCTACAAGTGATTGAGACATTACACAACACAGAAGTGAGGACGGCCCACGCAACGGTTTTACGATTCCTCAACTTTCAACTCCAGGAATCATATAATACTTCATTATTATTATTATTATTATTATTATTAGTATTATTATTATTATTATTATTATTATTATTATTAGTAGTAGTAGTAGTAGTAGTAGTAGTAGTAGTAGTAGTAGTAGTAGTAGTAGTATTAATAAAATTATTATTAGTATTATTAGTATTATTATTATTGTTCCTTTTTAAGAATGCGACTGTCCCGCTATAAGAGACGACAAACCAGGACAGTTCTGCAGTGAAATGTGTGCGTAATATCCTCAATTGTAAGTAAATTAAATTACAATCGATCAACTCAAATACTGTCTAACACATTACTAAATACTAAAACAATAAATACTAATAAAATACAACACTAAATACTAAATACAATCAATAAACTGTATGTTTTAATCATACTTAATTAGTTTATGTTGTTGTAAGGCGACCTTGAGTGTCCAGAAAGGCGCTTAATAAATAAAATGTATTATTATTATTATTAGTTTCTATTTATGTTTATTTTATTCTCTATTTAAGCAGGAAAGCCCCACGTAGATTTGTGAGAGATCTTTTTTTCCCCAGGGGATTTCAGATCCCAGAGGAGAGCCTAATACATGTACCTGTTACATGTCCAGAGGAAATCTGCACAGACACGGGGAGAACATGCAAACAGCAGACAGAAATAGGAGTCGAATTCGGAAACACTTAAAATTTATGCTGCTCCACCTGTGCTGCTTTTAACCTTTAGAGGGCGCAGAATAGTTTGTGTATTTTATGTATTAGTTTCACGTCACATTCAGATCCCCCAGGTCTTGTTTTAGCTTTTCTGGGCTTCAGAGCGATGACAAATTAGGACCTTTCCCATATAAAGGATTTTGTATGGTCAGAGGTCCTCAAAATGGCGCCCATGGTTGTGTTGAGTTAGATGTCCCGTAGCTTTTGTTGTCCGTACACAAGACGCCAGCGCTCGCAGGCTGGATCAGAGTCTGTGGTGGTAATCGCACCAGCAGATGTGGAGTGCATTCCTCTCTCTCTTTTTGGTTCAGATCTGCCCCTCCTCTCCCGTCTTCTCTCCCTCTTTCCTCCCCCAGGTCCCCCCAAAGATCTTACCCCTCTCCTCCCCCTCCTCCCCCTCCTCTTCCTCCTCTCTCTGTCATCTCATATTCTCCCAAACTCTCTCTACTACTCCCATCTTTCCCTCCAATCTCTCCATCTTTCCTCCTCTCCTATCCGTCCTATCCATCTCCTTTTTCCTCCTCCAGTCTAAAATCTCCCGCATCACGTCCCCTGATTTCGCTCAAAACGTGAGTCAAAATCGACGGCGTAAGTCCCGCCTTTTCTCCCGAATCTGCGTCACGTCTGTTGCGGTTAGTGCGGAGTTTGAGAGGCCGAGGTTGCTCCAGCATTTAAAAAACACAAACTTTTGATTATGAACCTCAAGAATTTTACCGCTTTGAGTTCAAATCTTCTTTTTTTTTTTTTTCATTAGCCCTGAGCTTTCAGTTGATAGATATTTACAGTTAACCCCAACAGGAACCATGCCTCATCTGGATTTATTTAAGTAAACTTTCTTAATCTCCTGAGACCCATTCACTTCTGTCCTTTATAGTGGACATTGAGTTTTGACATAGACTCTTAATGCGGTGAATAGGTTCCTCTGCCTAAATACGGCTGGGGGATTATTGGATAGTATCACGTCCAGGATAAAACAAATAACTCAAGAGAAGTTCGTTTGTGGCTGCAAAAAATTAAGGAATTAAAAGGGAGTCTGAAAACTTTTTGAGACGAGTGTAGAAACTTGTCAGAGATGTTGGTCGTCAAAAAAGTAGTTTTTGATAGGTTAACGCCAAAATATCCCCGGTATCCGTTACAGAGGACATGTTACAAGATTATAAGTAAAAATAAAATGCTAAGGTGTTCATTTACCTCCAAATAGACAGGAAATAACGAAAAATATATCTTGCAATACACTTTTTTCCCAGGAGGATATACTGTTTAATTGATGGGCTAAAAGACTGAGAAAACATTGCTCTGCTGTTGCACCATGTAACTTTTCTGGCGGTCTGCTTGTCTCCATGGAGATGTTATTGCTTTGCCTTAAAGTACATATTTGCTTTTCTTCTGCTACAAGTATTTAATAGATAAAAAAAAAAAAAACACACCTGGAAAAACATATTCTTACTGTGAGGAGACTCGCCTCTTCTGATCAGTAATTTTGCTTGTCTTACTGGAGATAATTTAATGCTGTACTGTGGAACATTCCAGAGATTTCCATGGAGACAAGAAGGTGGAAAAATGCTTCCAAAAAAGTTACATATAAGAACTGTTTCTCTTGCTAAATACCAGGACGCTATGAAACAGCCTTTTCAGATCTGTGTGATATTAGGACAGACCTGAGCATTGTTCAGCTCCTGGGCCACATTTATTACTTTGTTATTACTATTATTTATTTATTATTATTATTTATTACTGTTTTATTTATTTTATAATATTTATTTTCTAATTTTACCTCATGCATGGACTAAAGCTGCGCTGCTTTTATTTTAGAGGCATTTTTTAAATGGCATTTTCACTCACTAAACCAGAACTAAACTGTGTCTAAACCAGAAGTAAACCAGAACTAAACCAGAACTAAACTGTGTCTAAACCAGAACTAAACCAGAACTAAACCAGAACTAAACCAGGTCTAAACAGGGTCTAAACCAGAACTAAACCAGAACTAAACTGTGTCTAAACCAGAACTAAACCAGAACTAAACTGTGTCTAAACCAGAACTAAACCAGAACTAAACCAGAACTAAACCAGAACTAAACCAGGTCTAAACAGGGTCTAAACCAGAACTAAACCAGAACTAAACTGGGTCTAAACCAGAACTAAACCAGGTCTAAACCAGAACAAAATTGGGTCGAAACCAGACCTAAACCAGAACTAAACTGGGTCTAAACCAGGTCTAAACAGGGTCTAAACCAGAACTAAACCAGAACTAAACTGGGACTAAACTTGGTCTAAGACAGAACTCAACCAGAATTAAACCGGGTCTAATCCAGAACTAAACCAGGTCTAAACCGGGTCTTAACCAGAACTAAACCAGAACTAAACTTGGTCTAAACCAGAACTAAACCAGAACTAAATCAGAACTAAATCAGAACTAAACCAGGTCTAAAGCTGGACTAAACCAGAACTAAACCAGGCCTAAACCAGGTCTAAACCAGAACTAAATCAGAACTAAACCAGGTCTAAAGCTGGACTAAACCAGAACTAAACCAGGCCTTAACCAGGTCTAAATTAAGTCTAAATGGGTTTAGTGGTTTACTGCTTTTTATAAGACTTGAGTTCAGCATTTTGGCTCCACAATATTTTTCATGTGGCTCCATTGATAAATAATTGCCCACTCCTGGTTTAGGCCCTTTATGTTCCTAAATATTTATTAATTCCTTTTTAGCGATACGTGAGTAGACAGATAATACATATTCTCTGTTTAATTGTCCCAAATGTTGGAGAAAGTTGCAGCCCTGGGCCATATTGTGTGTGTTAAATCCGACTGCAGCAGGAGTTTCCTGTGCAGGGCTCAGAGGTCACATGTACAGCCGCTCTGCTAACTTCATTTAACACGTTTTAACACGGTATAACATCCTTTAGCAGCTTTAACGGCTTTAACTGATGCCACATTTGGGTCCTGACCTTGTTTTGAGCTCTGACCTCCCCAGTGACCCCAGGCCCTGGAGGTTTAGTGTTATGTAACGGCGTGTTTGAGAAAGCATACAGCCCGTCTTTACATTTTACATGAGGTAATCGCGTGTTTAAAGGTGCATTGTGTAGCTTTTCTCCACACTGCAAAAGAGCTTGGCCAAAATTTAAGATATAAACACTTAAATCTATCAGAAAATGACTTAAAAGTAGTAAAATTATCTGTCCATGCAGCAAGATCATTTTACTTGACAAGTTCTCTTAAAATAAACGACCTTTAGACTAGAATGAAGCGTCTCTGTGAGTGTTTATGGGCTGGAAATAAGTTTATAGACACTAAATTTGAGATAAACAGACTTAAAACCAGTTTATGATCAGTGTTTATGGCCTGATAAGTTCTCAGATGCCAAATTCTAGATAAAAAAGCTTTAAATTCTGCTAAATTCTAGATAAACATACTCAGTGTCAGTTTGGTTCGGGTTTAGTGCTGGTTTAGTCTTTGTTTCTTCTTGGTTAAGTTCTAGTTTATTCCTGGTTTAGTTCTAGTATAGCCTTGGTTTGGTTCTGGTTTAGTTCTAATTTAGTCCGTGGCTTAGTTCTAGTATAGTCTCAGTTTGGTTCTGGTTTAGGTCTGATTTAGTCCTGGTTTAGTCTTTGTTTTTTCTTGGTTAAGTTCTAGTTTATTCCTGGTTTAGTTCTAGTATAGTCTCAGTTTGGTTCTGATTTATTCCTGGTTTAGGTCATGTTTAGTCCTGGTTTAGTTCTAGTATAGTCTCGGTTTGGTTCTGGTTTGGGTCTGATTCAGTCCTGCTTTAGTTCTGGTTTAGTCCTGGTTTAGGTCTAATTTAGTCCTGGTTTAATCTTTGTTTCTTCTTGGTTTAGTTCTAGTATAGTCTTGGTTTGGTTCTGGTTTAGTCCTGATTTAGTCCTGGTTTAGCTCTGGTTTAGTTACGTTTTTTTCCTGGTTTAGTTCTGATTTAGTCCTGTTTTTTTTGTCTTTGTTTCTTTTTGGTTTAGTTCTAGTTTAGTCCTGATTTAGTCCTGGTTTAGCTCTGGTTTAGTTACGTTTTTTTCCTGGTTTAGTTCTGATTTAGTCCTGTTTTTTTTGTCTTTGTTTCTTCTTGGTTTAGTTCTAGTTTAGTTCTGGTTTAGCCCTGGTTTAGGTTTGGTTTAGTTCTGATTTAGTCCTGATTTAGTCTTTGGTTCTTCATGGTTTAGCTCTAGTGTAGTCCTGGTTTAGTTTTGATATAGCCTCTGTTTAGTCCTGGTATAGTCCTGGTTTAGATCTGATTTAGTCCTGGTTTAGTCCTAGTTTAGGTCTGATTTAGTCCTGGTTTAGTCCTAGTTTAGGTCTGATTTCGTCCTGCTTTATTCTTTGTTTCTTCTTTGTTTAGTCCCAGTTTAGTCCTGGTTTAGTTCTGGTTTAGTCCTGGTTTAGTTATCAGTCACTGCATAATCCTGGAGAATAGTCCTGGTTTAGTCCTGCTTTAGTCCTGGAATAAGTCCCGGTTTAGACCTTTGTTTGCTATAATCCATTTGCTGACGAATGAGCAGATACGTTAAAGAAAGATATTTGAAACCACAAATACACAATGTTTGTCTGATTTTATTCAAATCGTCTTTATGTAAAAAGCATCAAGGTTTTTCACATAAGGTTTTGTTCGCATTCGAAATTTTTAAATTAAAATTTTCCGATATTTTTATGTTTTTACTTTCTTTGTAAAATGACGTATGGTTGGAAAAGGGGAGAGGGAAAACCTGCTACAAACACATCCAAAAATAGGTCTTGAAAGTCCAGGGTTTGAGTCCTTGTGCTGTGAAATGTAAAATACAGGAAGCACCATTTAACTCCAATAGGAAGGGTCTCGTCTGGCAATAAACCCGCCCCTTTCCCAAATAAGGAATGGGAAGTCCTGTCACGTGACCGCAGTGAGGGCCAATCAGATGCCGTTTCTGTTTCCTTTTCGCATCCTACTCTGCCTTCTTGGTCTTCCTCTTGCGTGCTCCTTCGCTCAGCTCCTCCTTGGTTTTGAGGGGGGAGGCGGGGGCGGGGGCGTGGTGGTGGTCCTCTTCGGCGCCCCCCAGAGGAGAGCCGAACAGCAGGTGGCAGACCCAGGACTCGATCAGGGCGAAGGGGGAGCCGTGGGAGTGGCGGGCCGTCATCACAACCTGCACAGGTAAAGGGAGCGAGGGTCAGTGTGTAAAATCCCTCAGGTAGAATCCACGGCAAAAGGAGGAATTCAATTTGTCAACTGGACAAAAGTTTATGTTGGTCGAATACTTCAGTTTTGGTCAGAATGCTGGAGGACGCTGCCTTATATCTGCCTGCAAGGAGGAACTAACTACAATGAAACTACTCTGAAACTAACTACACCTATTTAATTAATCATTGCATTTATACAGCGCCTTTCATGACACCCAAAGCGCTTTACAGTTCATTATTCATTCACTCCGCACTCGGTGGTGCTAAACTACAATTGTAGCTGCCAATCTGCACCATGGGCCCCTCCCACCACCACCATCACTCACACACACCACTTTCATACTAGGCAATGTGACAATGTGGGTGAAGTGTCTTGCCTAAGGACTAGTGCTGTTAAACGATTCATTTTTAAAATCAGATTAATCACACTTTAGAATTTTGATTAATCACAATTAATCACAGTTAATTATTCTTCAAAAAAGCAACAAAAATGCTATTTATTATCAAAAAGTTATATTATTGACATTTTTCTATCACTAGTAGTTTTGTTGACAACATTGCTGCGGGTGCGATCTGCCAACGCTATTTGTTGTGTTCGGCTTGTTGTTGGTGTATAAACACCCTCGTTGCTGCCGCTTAATCAACGTGTTTTGCTTTAAGATGATAGTTTAAACTTGTTGTGCTTCTGTGGAAAGAGAGTTCATCACTGCAATATTTGCAAATTACCTTAATTTTATCCAAAGTGGCGTATGGACAGACCTGATCACTGACCTAATAACCTGCGCCGCCTTTCAGGACCATCGCACTTTCCATAGAGGAGCAGGTGTGTTCAAAATAAACTGTGCGATTAATCTGCGTTAAAAAAAAACATTAGTGCGATTTTTTTTGTTTTTGTGATTAATCGCATGCATTAACGCGTTAACACTGACAGTCCTAAGGATGCAACGACAGGTTTTTTTGCGACTGGTGCCCCGCTGTTTGTTTACAGTTTCTGTTTGTTCGCTCGGCCTATTGGACTCGCCCTGAGTGTGGGGTCATATTAGCAGAATCATTCAGAGCCATAATGGAGCTTTCACACCTCTGTGCCTGACCTGGCTACCCATATTGTTTTCTTATTTTGGAGTTTTGGAGTTGTGCAAATTTCCTTATGTGCTTTGGTTTTGTTGTGTTGTCTTAACTGGCCTGTGGCTATGAAGTCGCTGATCCTCTGAAATATATATTTTGGGACTAAATAAGCTATCCTGTTTTGTAAGATTTCTATTTCAAATTTAGTTTAAAGGTTATATGTTACACAAAACTGAGTCCTTTAAGGCATGTTATAATGTTACCTTCACAAAGACAAACCTGAAGTGTTTCGTTTCATTCACACAGACTAAATATCCCTGTATTATTAGTCTGTCGACATCTCCACAGCTCAAAATGCTCTGTTCCACCTTGTGATGTCATGTAGTCATAGCTCTCAAACTAACAGGTACCTGGCAATTCCAGGGCTGAAATCATCCAAATGGTTCTAGTGAAGGTGTGTGGAGTTTAAAAACATAGTGGAGCACTTCCTGTATTACCACGTGACATCACAAAGTGGTGTGTTTGAGAGAAAACTCAGACTAAATATGTAGAGTTTGTGTGTGTCATGTATGAATGAAACACTCCTGATAGATATAAGGCAGCGTCCACCAGCGTCTGAGGAGCGAACGATTTAAAAGCAGTTTTTAAGAAGCCTGGAGGATTTAGAGCTGAGAAAAACGATCTAAAAAGAGGTAAAAATCGCAACAAAATCCGACATATTTGAAAGCTGTAGGTGCCCTGTCAGCCGAACAGGAGCAGTTTGTGATTACACTGAGCTCTATGGGAAAAATCCTCTCTGGGCAGGAGGGAATTTTTCACTGAAGTTCCAGTGAGTCCATGAATTTCTCTTTTGCTATAGTTTGTACTATTTCTAGTCTGTGCAACACTGCCCTCTGGTGTTTCATAGATTACACACACACACGCACACACACACACACACACACACACACATGCACACACACACACACACGCGCACGCACACACATGCACACACACACACACACACACTACTCAGACGAATTTTTCTTTTTTTGACTGCATCTGATTTTTCCTCAGGTTCTGTGTGTGCTGTTCGCTCTGTGGGTGCTGGTCGCTCTGTGGGTGCTGGTCGCTCTGTGGGTGCTGTTCGCTCTGTGGGTGCTGGTCGCTCTGTGGGTGCTGGTCGCTCTGTGGGTGCTGTTCGCTCTGTGGGTGCTGGTCGGACTGTGGGTGCTGTTCGTACCTTGGAGGTGGCCATGAAGAGGGTGAAACCCATGATGAGGGTGCTCTTGGCCACGGGGAGCCAGTGCGCCTCCTGCAGGGTGAACAGGATGGCTCCGTACAGGCTGGCCTTGGTCGGGCTGGAGAGACGAGGAAGAAGAGGAAGAGGTGAGTGAATAAACCCACACAAAACTTCAGCTTTGGCTACTCTATGGAAGTTAATTCACTCTCATATATTTATTATTATATCAAAGAATTTATAAGAAAACTGGAAATAAAAGCAAAATGCATTTATAACTTTGCTGTTTTAGCTTAAGATTAATATTTTGATCTCAATTATTCATCATTTCAAACCTATATTACCCTATTTTCTTCCACTTATAGCTCCTTTTCATTCATTATTTATTCATCACACTTTTGTTTTGTTTTTTTATGAATAGAATAAACTACAAATATGTAATGTAATCAGGTAGGTTTAGTCTGTTGTGAATATGTATATATAAAAATATGTATATTTACGCTGATATTTGTGAATTTGTGACGTTCTTTTACAGTCTATGGACAATATTTTACACATATGACCATCAGGTGGCGCCAAAGTCTAACAGCTGGTCGAAAATGACACAAAGTGGGTTAAATATTTTAGAGCATCACTGTGGTAAATATTTGTTAATGTAGAATCAGAATCTCAGCTGTTTAATTTGCTATTTAAAAGTGCAGGGAACTACGGGGCCTTTGTGCAAATGTTCATTTCCTGTGCACTGTGAGCTGGATCTTATAAAAATAACAGAGAAAGGAAGTATTCCATTATACAATTACAGGCCAGTAATACTTAATACAAATTGGGAGATATCTAAATTGAATATTGTTGGTGTGGTGGCTTTTATTTGTACAGGGACAGTGCACGACAGCACATAAACCAAGACAGAAGTCATAGGAAAGATGCTGGTGCCAGGTAACAGCATGATTCAGTATAGATTCAGTATATACAGAGATAAAGTGACCAAAAATAAATTAAAACAGATATTAAGATTAGAGCTGGGCGGTATGACCAAAAATTGATATCACAGTATTTTTTTTTAATTATCACGGTATCACGGTATTTAACGGTATTTTTGTCTTTGGCTAAGTGGAGTGTGATAGAGTTGGTAATATCATTCCAACGTTTGCTTTTCTTGTCATAGACGGTCCCTTTAGACGGAGTGCGCGGAGCCGTGCCCGGGCGAGAGAGCGTAGAGCGCGGGTGCACCCGCTCTACGCCTCTCGCCCAGGCACGGCTCCGCACTCCCGCCTACGAAAAAGGGGAGTTGTCACAAAACACTACACAGACGGTCCCTTTAGCAAACGCGCCTACCAGGGACGTCTGTGTAGTGTTTTGTGCTGCAGTGCCAACGTTACGCAGAGATTGGGGAGAAGATGCAGATTTTACTTTCATGCAATCTTCGTATTCCAGGATATGATTGTGGCGGAGGTGGTGAAGCAAGTTGCTTGTGTTGCCTCCTGCAGCTAAAACATTAGCTCGACAACACTTACAGATGATGCGTGTTTGATCCGCGTCAGATTTTTTAAAACCGAAGTATTTCCAAACAACAGACACGGCTCCCTTTTTCGGAATGAGTTCTGTGTCTGTGTCATTTTCTTCGTCCATGCTCACCGCTCAACTCGCTATCCTTACCACCTCTCCTGCAGAGTTGGCTTGTTTGGTGTAACACTGAAAAACAGCCCCCGCTCAATCTACCGCTGAGCGACGTTCCGCCGCTCTGTGTTGCCGACATATGCGCGCACACACGGTATGGCGGTAAATAAAAAATTCATATCATAAAAATAAAAATTACCGATATACCGGTTCAAACGGTTTACCGCCCAGCCCTAATTAAGATATTACGTAGTCACAGTGTTGATATACTATTCTAAAAACCACATAGACCACACACAGTCTGCTAATCATGTGTTGTTAAAATGCAGATTCTTGGTGTAACACAGTGAGTTTGCGGTCTAGTCAGTCATAGAGATGATCAGGTTTCAATTCAATATTTATGAATTTACCTTTTAGATGTTTCTTATGAGAACACCTTATAATCAGTGGTGAAATCTGGCTCTTGTCTCTTAAAAATATACAATTAAAATGATCATCTTTGCTGTCATCTCTTATCTGAGTGAAATACTTGAGTAGTTTGGACTAGTGTTGTCACGATAATACAATTTCCAACTCAATTTCGATACTATAATACTCTGATTCTGATACCATAATAATAAAAACACATGTGATTTTCAGCATTAAATCACAATACTTTCTTTTCTATTCCCGTGTGGTCTTATATCTGTATAATCCCTCAGTGGTTCATGGCCGTATACTTGTCTGTGTGCTCTTATACTTCTTACTTAAAGGTGCACTGCGGAACTTTTCAGGTTACGTGTCCGCTACCGTGAAGACGCTTTTGCTTATATGAGATGCATTTATGTTTACGGGTGATTTTATTGGTGAAAAATACGTTAAAACATCCCCTGTGAATTGCCCTGGTGGCGTCTCATGTTCGTTTCCATGGAGACTAAAAAGTTTAATGCCATACTGTGGGATACTGGAGGTAAAGCAGTGACATCTCCCTTCATTTCTGTCCTGCGAATGTGACTTTTTCAGCGTCGATTCTTGCACAAATGAGCATCAACTGTAGCTTCGACGTTAGTTTTGGTATCGATTAGCATCCAATTCTCGATTCTTACACTCACAATGACATGTTGAGAATCTCGTTGGTCTCTGGTCTCCACACTCCTCTCAGCAGCTGCTCAAAGTTCGACATGAGAGCCACTCCGGAGCCTGTGTAAAAATAGACACCGGAAAAGATTTAGCACAAGTCGGACTCGCGTCGCCGCTCCACTTCAGCTCCATCTGAAACATAAACACCGAGGGATAGAGCGGGATCATGTGACTGTTTAAGGGAACAACGCGCGAAAGATCGTGAACTTTTGCTCGTATCTCCTTAAAGGGCCCGCGTTACGCTTCTTTCAGATCTATTTCATCATGTTTCCTCAGCACAGACACACCTGGAGTTGGGTTTTGTTTCTTTCGCGCATGTTTAACGCACAAATCCTGCATATTTAGGCGCGTTTTTGAGGTTTGGAGATGTAAACCGACTAATTCTAAAGGTGCTATAGAAGTTTCCAGCTTGTCCAAGAAAGAGTGGAAGTAAAAAGCTGGAGACAAACCGGACGTCTTAAGCAGGAGAAGTTTATTTCGTTTATTTACCATCAATAATACGGGCCTGGTGGGACTTAAAAAACCAACGTAGTCTGATTACAAAGGTGAACATAGTCTGATCTTTGAGTGTTTAAGCCCCGTGAATCTGCTTCTAAAGGACGAGGTTTATAAAGCAAGTGTGGGGTGACTATGGAGGCCAGTAGGCACCGTTTAGACAGCAATACGCCACAATTTAGATAATGGTACGCCAACGGTAGGCCAAGGGAAGATCACGGTGTAAATATAGCTTTTGTGAGAAACTGAGAAATGTCACGCGGAGGATAAATTACTTAAAGGATTACTCAAACACGTGTGAATGAAACAAAACACAACTCCTGGTATGTTTTTGAGGAGGTAACAACATTATAACATGGCTTAAAGTTCACAAGAATCACTTTTGCGTAATATAGGACCTTTAAAAGAATGAACTGGAACTGGAACTAATTGCACACTGCCCTTTTCTATCTATTTCTTTTACTATAACTTCACATTTTACACTTGTTTAACCCTAATCCAGCAGAGTATTCTTAAGGATTAGTTCAGGTTTAGTGGTTCAGGGACTGCTTTATGGAATAGATGACATAGATTATTCTCTGTAGTGAGTTTGCATATTTTCCCACATCCCTCAGGAGCAGAGGGAATCGGCAGAGCCTGGGGAAACAAAACATTTTGAGACATGAACTAGTTGAAGACCTAAATTGCAGTCTGCATGATTTTAGGTTGGAGCACCAGAGGGATGGGTATACATAATGTTGTTTCTTCACCAAAAACAGACCTGGACTTGTGTTTTGTTTCATTCACACACCTTTAACGCACAAACCCAGTATATTTAGGCTTCTTTTCTTAAACAGAAAGCACTTTGTTCATGCGCTAATACAGGAAGTGCTCCAGATATCTATCATTAGAATCATTTGGATAGTTTCAGCCCTAATTTTTACTGAACAAAAGGTAAAAAAGGAGCTGTTAACTTGAAAACTACCGCTTCATGACATCTCAAGGTGGAGCAGAGCATTTTGAGCTCTGGTAAACAGACTAATAATCCCATAAACACAACTCTGCGAAATGTGCTACTCAAACACCATTCACTTAAACCTTCTTTTAAAATCCGAAGCCGTTCTGTTTTGCTCAGGCGCACCTTTGACGTATCCGACGATGACCATGATGAGGAATCCGTGGTGGTAGGCGTGGTGGGCGTGGTGAACTCCGGCGGCGATCTTCCTGGTGCGGACCACCTCCTTCAGAGCCACCAGCACCAGCTTCACCGGGAGGAACGCCACGCACTTATAGAACAGGTTCAGAGGGCAGTAGAAGATCAGGTACCTGCACCAGACATGGAGAAGTACATTAAAGGAGAAGTAATAGGCATGTGGAGCTTGTAATGCTTCTAAAAATCAATGTATAGAGAATGTTTTAAATGGTTCACTTGTATTTGCATCTGCATTTAAGTCAAATTCAAATTCAGCCAGACTCACAGTACAAAAAACATCATTATTCCAGCAAAAGTTGTGAAGTAATTTAATGGCTATTGTGGTAGAAACTTTCTAGTCAAAACATTGTGAGCGGTGTAATTTGATGGTCAGGGAGGAGGTTATAAATGAGAATAAAAATGACTAAATATGCAGCATTACACAACTCGACCCCAGGTGTGACATGGCCTGAGAAGTCCAGAATGAAGTCTCTTTATATTTTTATACAGAGGGAAACAGAGGCAGTTTAGTGCTGCGCAGAAACATCCCTTATGATATTTCTTTCCTTTATTTTTTCCTCATAAGCCATATTTGAATACGACTGTGTATCCCTGATTGGCCAGTCTACAGCCATCTGAACTTGGGGAGATGAGTAATAATGCATTCGTCTTTTAAAATGCTTTCCAGACGCTCTCAGTCTCTTTACAGTTTTGTTTGTTATTTATTCACTCCACACTCGGTGGTGTTAAACTATTATTGTCACCATAGCTGCCCTGGAGCAGACTGAAGTGAGACTCCTAATCTGCCCCTCCGACCACCACCACACACACACACACACACACACCACTTTCATACCTGTCCTGTGTCTTTCCTAAGGACCATAGACCGTATACATGAGTGGACATAACGCTTTAGCCGCCGTGTGCCAAACAGGAAGTGCTCCAGGCGGCTCTTCCGGCTCCTTCTGACTCTGGCTCCCATTGATTTACACTGAGATCCTGTGGCTCCTCTCTCTGTACCTGCTGCTGTGGCCTTGACATTTTGGTCTTTAAATGTTCGTATTAATCCTTTTTTTTTTTTTTTGCTATTTTGTCCGTCAAAAATATCCTATTCATAACACAGAGCCTGGCTCCAGATGCTCCTGTAGCATCGGGAGCTTCATTTGAGCGACGCTGAACCCTGTAGGTAACGTCACACTCACTTAGTGCACTTTTTTACACAGCTCAGGACACAATAGTTTTGTCACTGTCACCTCACTGTAGCAGTTAATATTACTCTGGTCTCTCATCCAAGTTCTAACCAGGCCCGGCCCTGCTTAGCCTCAGAGATCTGACCAGATCAGTCTTTGACAAGAAGGTTTGGCCACAAACCAGACTCACGTGTTTGTCAAATGTAGAAGTGTGTTTCTGGATCTCAACCCTGGTGACAAAGCTATAGCTCAAAAAGAAGAATCTGTGCCCTTTAATCTCCCACTGTGAAGTACCCCAGGAGTCCATATTATGCCTAATACCCCTAAATGCCCTGTGACCCAGTGTGATGTGAAGTATTCTCACCAGACAGCGGAGGCCAGCAGGATGTGGCTGTTGTGTTGGAAATAGTCGACGGGGCTGTGTCCGAGCATCACGTCGGCCAAAATGTAGCTCCCAAAACAGTAAAGCATCGCACAGAGCCAAGAGGCCACGGGGCTCCTACGGGACACCTCCACCGAGCCTAAACAGGAAGAACAACACTGAAAATATAATATAAAACTATAACAGACACCTCCACCGAGCCTAAACAGGAAGAACAACACTGAAAATATAATATAAAACTATAACAGACACCTCCACCGAGCCTGAAGAGGTAAAAACATGACTTTAAAATATAATATAACATAACACACTTGTCCTAAAGCAGTAAAGCGTCACACAGAACCAAGAGGCCGCGAGACTCCTGTGATACATCTCCACTGACCTTAGAAGTAAAAACATACACTTTTCCTGGTTTGATCTTGGGCTGGTTGACGACGTTTATTTTGACCGTTATTATTCTCGTAACACAACACTTTAAGCTTTACTTCACAGAAACCTCGAAAGGGACATGAATTCTCTGCATTTGACCCATTTAAATAGAGCTGCTGGGGACCCGCCTCCAGATCCTGAGCTAGTCTTGGTCAGGACTACATTAGCTGGAAGATTTGACCGATTGTTTTGGGTTTTTGAGGGAAGTGCCCCGAAAAAACCCAGAAAGAAAAGGGCGACTTTGGAATTGAACCCAGAACTAACTAAAGGTCTAACTTGTGTTCCTTGGTCTAGTTTTGGTTTAGTTTGCCGTGTGTAATAAGTGTGTGGTTATGAAATCAGCTTTTTCTGTCTGCAGTTAACCTAAAGGTGCATTGTGTGACTTGGACCTGCTTGTTTCTATGGAGATGTCATTTCTCTGGCTGGAAAGTTTCACAGTGTGACATTAAACAGCTCTACTTTACATTTATTCAATTACAGGTGGTTTTATAGCTCAAAAATACCAAGAAAAACAGATATTCTGACTGTGAGCGGGGTCGCCTCTCTACAGAGAAAAGCATCTGACAGACCCTCCACCAGAAAAGTTACACAATGCATCTTTAATTAAACCTAATACTCTAGGCCGCTGTATTGGACTGTATACATTTATTTATTTGATGTTTTGCCTTTAAAGTTGAACTCTGGCACATGTGAAGCTAAAGTCCATTTCTAGAGGAGGTGGAATTCTGTCAGAAGCTATAAACCGGCACAGATCAGTGTTTCCTCGGTGGAGATCTCACTGTGGCAGTGAGTCTGTCAAGGCAACAAACTAGTGTAGTGATGGGGGCAAGTTCTGAACTTCCACATAAAACGCCAATTTGTTTTAGACTGAAGAAACTTAACACCACTTTAACCCATCTGACAACAGCCACGAGTCTAACAAACAAAACGCTCTGCCTGGTTCACTCATTAGTGTCTGGAAATGTTAGAAAACAACTTTATAAGCAGCTTTAGCCTTACCTCTGTTGATTTCCCACTGCACAGGCAAAAGCCCAAAAGACTCGACTGACGATGTTGTTTCTAATCCCAATTATTCACGAGTGAATTATATTTTTTGAAAAAATGCAAAAAAATACATTCCCGAACCATTTTCTTTCAACAACTTTCAGTTTGTCTCCTTCACAGTCAGTAGTTGATCCTCACTTGTTGCTCGAGCCTCTCGACGCCGCTGGAGTCGGCGATCGAGTCTTTTGGGCTTTCGCATGTGCAGTGGGAAATCAACAGAGGTAAGGCTAAGTCTGCTTATGAAGTTGTTTTATAATGTTTCCAGACACTAATGAGTGAACCAGGCAGAGTGTTTTGTTTGTTAGACTCGTGGCTCGAAGCTTCTTCAGTGTGAAGCAAATTGGTGTTTTATGTGGAAGTTAAGAACTTGCCCCCATCACTACACTAGTTTGTTGCCTTGACAGACTCACTGCCACAGTGAGATCTCCACCGAGGAAACACTGATCTGTGCTGTTTTTTTTTTTCTGACAGAATTCGACCTCCTCTAGCAACGGACTTTAGCTTCAAACATATCATTGTTCCCCTTTGATGCAGCTTATCTCTAACTGGTCTGGAGGTGCGGCAGAAACTGGCCAGTGGCCAACCAGACTTAAGGCTGCAGGACACACAGTAGATACACAAATAAACACTTCTCATTCATTCACAAAAACAGTTTGGACTGGACAATATTGTGATAGAAATGTAACTGTGACAATCTACTGTTTTGATATTGCAGTATTCGGTGTGTTTAAAGGTCATAGATTACACAAAATTAACTCCTGTGAGCTTTATGACATGTTATAATGTTGTTATCTCATCAAACATCTGGTTTATTAGACGTGAAGTGGTAGTTTTCAAGTTATCAGCTCCCTTTTACATATTAACTTGTAGAGATGGGCAGTATGGGCCCTTTAAGATCCTGAACTCCTCGCCTGGACTGAGAGCAGACTGAAGGCTCCTCGCTTATTTTAAGCACACATAACGTGATTCTGAGCACGAGCTGCATTAATAAACAGAAAAGCACTTAAACTTGTCCCCGCCCACTCCTCCTAGTGGCCAGTCTGTGCATGTGCAGGTGACTCTAACCAATCACAGTGTGGAGTGATCGATCCACTTTATTTCTGAGCACATTTCATAAACAAAACAGTTTCCAAAGTGCTGCGCAATGCAAATAAAACACATCCAATAGAAGTATAAGATAAAGCTCTATTTAAATAACAAATAATTAAAAGGTTAAGAAATAATAACAGTTGAAAAAACAAACAACTGATGACTTTACTTACTCCTTAATTACAATACAAGGCTATTGAGTTCATGTTATTTTTTATTTTATTTTACTACTTCAACAGGGTTTGCACCGTAACAGGAGTTAGTTTGGACTTTTTAAGATAATTTTAGCAGAAAAATGTCTACTTGGCAACATCTTGTGGTGAAAAATAAAAAATATATAACTTAATCAGAAGTTCAAAGTCGCAAACAACAAAATTTATAGGTCCAAATGACACAAAACAGACTCTTGTGAGCTTTAAGCCGTGTTATGATGTTGTTACCGCCTCAAAAACATACCCAGAGCTCTGTTTTACTTCATTCACGTATGAGTAATCCTTTATTATTAGTCTTGTCTACATCTCCAAAGCTCAAAATGCTCAGTTCCACCTTCTGAGTTTACAAATTAATCTCTATCTTTTACCTTTCGTTTACTAGAGATTAGAAATCGCAGGCCTAAAATCATCCAAATAAACAGAACTCAGCCTAAATACGCAGGCGTTGTAGGAGTTAAACATGTGCGAATGAAACAAAACACAACCCCAGGTCTGTTTGTGACGAGGAAACAACATTATAACAAACTGTAGATCAGAAAATAGCGTCGTATGAGCCCTTTAATTCACTTTAACTCTATCTACATAAACGTACATTTGCATAAGGAGCGGTTAAAGCGGTGGTCAGTGCGGTGCCTATCAGAGCAGCCCTGGTGTCTGTCTGCCCCACACCCACTGGCCCCTCAGCTGCACGTCCTGATAACACATCTCTGACTTTAGCCTATACCGACATGAACTCACTACAAATACATTATTGTGCACACGATACTGATTTTAGTTGAAATTACATGTTAAAACGCCCGTCTTACACTATTTTCTGATCTGTTTTAATGTCGTTTCCTCATCAAAAACAGACCTGGAGTTATTTTATGCTTTATTTATTACATTTTATTGGAATTCCCCTTGAGATGTGACGTTCGAGAGGGTCCAAACAGCACAAAATATTAGTAATATACAATACAGGACACTGGAAAAAACAATCTAGGCAAGTTAAAAATGACTTAAATTAAGAACATTTTACTTTATTTGAGCAGATTCAACTTGACAAGTGAAATTATCTACGAGTGGAATAAGTGTTTTTGTCTTAATTCAAGCAACATTTGATTTTGTTTCTTATTTTAAGTGCAAAAAGTGGTTGTTTTTGTTATTTTAAGTATTCCAAGATGTATTTTCTTACTTTAACTACATAAAGTCTTGTTCCACTGGCAGATCATTTTACTCGTCAGGTGAATTTTACTCAAATGATGGTGAAACTTTGTTAATTCAAGTCATTTTAACTTGATTAGATTTTGTTTTTTGCGATGTACAACACAGTGCAAGAGACAGAATACAAAACTTACAGGTTTAATTTACAAAATACACACACAGACAGACAAACTCTCTCCCTCACGCACTCCTCACAACTCCTGCAACAGTACCTGATTTATAAAACTAAAAAAGAGTTGTGTTTTGTTTCATTCACACATGTTTAACACACAGATTCTGCATATTCAGGCTGAGTTCTTCTCTCAGACAGAAAACACTATGTCATTTGGACAATTTCAGCCCTGGAATCGCCAATCAAAGGAGCTGTAACTTGAAAACTACCGCTACAATGCTAATTTTTCTGATCTGGCCAAGATTTTAAAACTTGCATCAGGTTAATCATCTTGTTTGCAGATTTTTTTTATCTACTTTCTAGTTCAGAAACTTCTTCATTTTAGTCTAGACGTCGTTTATTTTAAGATAAGTGTCCAGTAAAATGATCTTGCTGCACGGACAGATCATTTCACTACTTTTACGTCATTTTTTGATAGATTTAAGTGTTTATATCTTACATTTTGGGCATTTTGATCTTTGGAGATGTAGACAGACTAATAATAAAGGATTACTTAAACATGTGAATGAAACAAAACACAACTCCAGGTCTGTTTTTGAGGAGGTAACCACATTCTAACACGTTTTGACCCTTTTAGCCCTATAATAATAGCTATATTTAGTGAAACACCTGGTCTTTTATGTCTTTTTTTAAGTATTATTCTTATTTTTACACACTTGCTGACTATGAACCAGATATTATATGTTCTTAATACTGATTGAATTGAACTGAATCGTCTATTTTTGTCAATAACTGTGTCAAAGAATGCCCCATGTGTCAAGTATTTACCATTCTTATGTAATTAAATACCTAAAACTGTGTGTTATAAGAGGAAAAGGCCAAAAAGGAATCGAATTTGCGCCGTTTCGCAGCTTTCAGGGGCACTTTGAATGACTAAAATCGCACGAAGTAGCGAGGAATTAATGGCAATCTGAAATAGTGGGGTCACCGCTGATCCCCGTGGTAGTTAAATTTCCCAGTTTCGATTGCTTTGTATGTCTTGCACGTGTGAAGGAATTGACAAATAAAGGCTGCTACTATCCATCCATCCATCCATCCATCTTCTCCCGCTTAATCCGGCTGGGTCGCGGGGGCAGCGTGCTGCCCAATACTCATAGCACCTGACCCCCCCTATGAACCCCTCTGCAGGTGGTGAGCCCACAGGAGGGTGGACAACATGGTCCTTGATGTTAGTTCATAGGGGCGCGGGCATGTTTTGGGTTGATGGGGGAAACCGGAGTACCCGGAGGAAACCCATCCAGACACGGGGAGGAACATGCAAACTCCACACAGAAAGGCCCGGACGACCCGGGGATCGAACCCGCAACCTTCTTGCTGTGAGGCCTGAGTGTTGCCACTCAGCCACCGTGCCGCCAAGGCTGCTACTACTACTACTAAAAGGGACAACGCTCACAAGAGTCAGTTTTGCGTAATATTGCACCTCATAATTCAGAATAAATGCACTTTTATATATTTAACGCTGCAGCAAAAACACAGTACAGCCACTCCAGGTCGTAACGCGCGTCTGCAGTGACACCGGCAGCAGATGTGCGCCTCCGATTGGCCCAGGAGTTTGTTTAAAGAGTCGCGTGACGGGCGGATTTGCGTGTTCGTCTGTTGGTGCGCGACAGGTGCACACAACTGTAGCTGAATGAACGGGGCAGTGTGTGGAGGAGGAAACACATGCTTCAGCTTTAGTCAATACTCTTCTGTACACGCTGGCAAATGCCGTGCTGTGTGAATGAAAGCAGCGATATGAAGGACTGATGGTGCAGATTAACAGCCCCACTGCCGTTAATCTACCCCGGGGCAGCTGTGGCTTTAGGTTTTTACCACCCCTGAGCTTAGTGTGAGGCCGCTGTTTAGACCCCGCTCCCTTGTCACGCTAATTTAGAGAAAATATTGTACTTTTTTTTGGTGTAAAACGTGAGATTTACATAGAAAATTATAATATATTTTTTCTTTTCTGGGATTGTGATGTTAACTAAAGGCACAACTCTGTCTGAAGCTTTATTAGACTTGAATCTGAGCTTTATTTTAACACAATCTGACCCGAAAAAGCTGATTTCGCTGGAACTACAACAGACGCAATGATTTGTGCTGTTAAATTTGGGTGACCAGAATTTCAAAATAAAAAACTGGGACATCCTCAGTTTTTTTGGTGGTTGGTAATGATAAAATTGTGGAACGAGTGCGTAATGAAGGAAAATTGAGTCAATATAGTCACATTTTCTTTGTGTTTTGGTCGTTTTTAAGCAGCTTTTCGGTATTTTACCAAAACAAATGACAAATTATGCCTCTCTTTACTGTTGGCAGGTGTAAAATTGGTCAAAAATAAGGACACCTGGGACAAATCATCAGTTTTGGCTCAATCTGGACACAGGGCTCAAAACTGAGCTGTCCCGGGTAAATAGAGACGTCTGGTTGTAAATCGAACACCTGGACCGGACCATAAACACTCGTATTAAACGCAAACTCCTGAAATTGCGTTGTTTAAGTCAATTTTGTATTTTTTCTTGAGTTTTTCACACAATTTAACTTTTTTGACCGTGCTCTCTAATGTATGTCTTGTGCCTCCATAACCGACGAACATTTAGCCATAGAGATACATGTAGAATAGAGTAACCAGATGTCCCTATTTACCCGGGACAGTCCCAGTTTTGAGCCCTGTGTCCCCCGTCCCAGCAGATTTATCCAAAACCAGTGATTTGTCCCAGGTGTCCCTATTTTGGTCCAATCTGATCCCTGCCAACAGTAAAGAGAGGCATAAATTGTCGTTTGTTTCGGTAAAATACAGAAAAGCTGCTTAAAAATGACCAAAACACAAGGAAAATGTGACTATACCGACACATGTTAGTCCTGAATGAGCTGAGTGCAGAACAATCTTCTTTAATTACGCATTTGTTTCAGAATTTTATTATTACCAACTTGAAAATCTGGTCACCCTAATGTAGAACACCCCCAGCATGAGTCCACTGCAGTTATTATCAAACTTATTCCTCCTCGCCGACTTTTATCTTTAAATCTTTCTAAATCGCGCTTTTCTGTGGTGGCACTTCCAGGTAAACAGGATTCATGTCAGAGGAGAATTTGGGAAACGTTTTGCCTCTTAAACATGACATAAAGTTGGTTAATTTGTGTAAAATGTTCAATTTTCATGTGCAAGAAACAAGTAAACACTGCACCGATTCTCTGGGGGACTTTAAAACAGCTTTATCGTCCGTATTTAACGTATTTACTGTCAAGATCGATCCCGTGCAAAATAATAAAACCCAAACGATGACGGCTGCGCTCACGGGAACTTCTGCCCTAAGATGAATTGATGAACTTCTAATTCCTCCAAGTCCCACCACATTAAACACCTCATTTCTCTTTCTCTACAATATGAAGTGGACATTTGAAAAAGTGTAATTTAAGACTATATAATACATTCTTATCTATTGTCTATTGAGAAAATAAGAAAATCTGAAATAAATACCGGGGCTGGGGCACGTTTTGATGTTTTGATTTGATTACTCTTTATTTTATCTTATTAAAAAACAAATTAAAACGTCGTTCGATGTTTCCTGCACATAAAAAACACACACAAAAATGCCACATTTCTTCCGCCAAAGCCTGAACTCTGCTCCAAACCACATGTTTTTACAGACAGAGAATAAGTTTCGACCTCTCGGGTAAAAAAAAAAGAAACTTAACCGCTCTTATTGCCGATTTATACTATTTTTAAGTTAAAATATTTCCAGAATCATAGATATTTTAGTCTATTTCCTGATGGCCATGCTGAATGCTCATACACTGATGATACTATGTGTGTGAATACTTGTATATCTGATCAAACTCACCCAATTTTTCTTCAAAATCTATTCAAAAATCTTAATCTGAAGCTTAAAAACTCAATATGTCCTCTATTTATATTATCACTTAACTCTGCATAAACGCATTGCTCATATTTTTGTTTACTTTTTTATCATTTTCTGTCATTTTCTTTCTTTTTTACCGGCACAAAAAGCCCAAATTAGCGCAGTAATCGCTCCTGCTCCAGCTGCCCGTGTTTCTTGCCCAATGACACAACAACACTGATTAAATAATGGCACCAAACTCCGATTTTTTTAGTTTGGTTTTCTATTGTCTCCATGTTACCCCCGATGTACATTTTTCTTAATAATTACAAGTGGAAATAAGATTCAAAAGTTGTCCTCAAGTAAGAATCACTTCAAAACATCACCTCAAGTAGAAGTACACAGTCGTGGTCCAAAAAAATACGAATAAGAGTAAAAAAAGTTAAAGCATTTGGACAAACTGCTAGCACTACTACTCACGTAAGAGTAATTATTTCCGGAAGTAACATTTGATTTATTAGGAGTAGGGCTGTCACAATAACCGTAAAAATGAATCGCCACGGTACTAAGAGGCCAACACCACCGCACACGACCAAAGTTTTGCTCTTCTGCTGTGACATAATTCATATTTACATGGCAAACGGGTTCAAATACTGGGACCATAGACAGTGTAAAGAATATAAACAGTCTTTGATTTGGGACTCGACCCAAACCCGCGCACATTAAAGCTCACATGTTGCGCTGGAGCTCGCTGTAGTATCTGCGGAGGCACTTTGCAAACACGCGGTTCTGTTTGCGTAACGAATCACCCTTCGTTTTGCTGTTTACGCTCAAGTGCACCGTTTAGGGCCTGTCTGAAATGACCCACGCGCTCACAGGATTTACCGCACACAGAAGCTTTCAGTGGAGTTTGGGACTAAAGCTCCTGGATCATGGAGCGAGGAGTCGTCACGCGTTTGATTCGTGACCCGTCTCGTTCACGCTGGAGCATCGTTTGTGTGGTTACGATGCAGAACGATGAAACTACGGTATTCACGCGTCTGCTCCGTGCGCACAGGACACCAGGCGCCTTTTTCTCGGCTCTCGCTGCTTTCATTTGGCGACACGTGCAAATACGAAAGTCATGCGCTGTTATTTGTCGATCAGAGCTACAGAACGTGCTTTAGGCGAGGCTGTGATGGGACCCGACTCACCCGAACCCGCTTTACCTCTTCTTATTGAGTTATATGAGCCGCTAAACCGCATCACAGGAGAAATTCCCTAACCGCAACAGGACAAAATATGAAATAATGAACAGAAAATTAGAAAAATGGTGCAAGAAACGCAAATGTTCAAATCATTTCATTTTGTCAAGCTTTTGTCACTTGTTGATGTGCTCACAGTGCGACACACAACTTTTATTCAAGTAAAACTATGGTTATGCTGTAAATTAAAGTTAAAGTAACAATGTTTACAGTGATAGACTGAATTTCCTGTTTAAAATAATAGCAGTGAAAGCGCATTGTGACAGTAATGGAGCCATAAGTGCTGCACAAATCTCAACAACAGGTGGAGTGGTGATCCAGAGCTTAGTGTGAACGCAACCCGATCCAGACACATGCCTCCCTATAAATACACAGTCCTGTCCCTGTACCGGCCGCCATTTTAAGGACCCTCCTCCACCGCTCGCGCCGCAACTGTCACCTCGACCCCCGACCCCCACGCCCCTAAATCGTGCAGATCTGTTCAAAAGGACGCATGAACATGAAGCCAGAGCGCTGTGACACTGGAGAAGGCTGCACATAGTTTGACTGGCAAATGTGCTCATGGAAGAGACCAGAGTGCAACTTTAGACTGAAACTTAAAGGGGAACTCCGGCACGTTTGAAGCTAAAGTCCAT
Organism: Odontamblyopus lacepedii; assembly: GCA_034769755.1. Taxonomy (NCBI): domain Eukaryota; kingdom Metazoa; phylum Chordata; class Actinopteri; order Gobiiformes; family Gobiidae; genus Odontamblyopus; species Odontamblyopus lacepedii. Next base: position 34,470,887 of record CM068350.1, read on the forward strand.
TTTTAGAGGTGGTTGAATTCTGTCAGAAGCCAAAAAATGGCACAGATCAGTGTTTCCTCGGTGGAGATCTCACTGTGGCAGTGAGTCTGTCAAGGCAACAAACTAGTGTAGTGATGGGGGCAAGTTCTGAACTTCCACGTAAAACGCCAATTTGCTTCACACTGAAGAAGCTTAACACCACTTTCTTACATCACTTATTAGTGTCTGGAAACGTTAGAAAACAACTTTATAAGCAGCTTTAGTCTTATCTCTGTTGATTTCCCACTGCGCCGATGTTGTTTCTAATCCCATTTATTTACAAGTGAATTATATTTTTTGAAAACTCTAACAAAACTACATTCCCGAACCATTTTCTTTCAACAGCTTTCAGTTTCTATTGTTCTTCATCGTCAGTAGTCGATCCTCACTTGTTGCTTCTGGCGGCTCGAGCCTCTTCCCGCTGCTGGAGTCAACAATCAAGTCTTTTGGGCTTTCACATGTGCAGTGGGAAATCAACAAGCTAATGCTAAGTCTGCTTATAAAGTTGTTTTATAACGTTTCCAGACACTAATGAGTGAACCAGGCAGAGCGTTTTGTTTGTTAGACTCGTGGCTGTTGTAAGATGGGTTAAAGTGGTGTTAAGCTTCTTCAGTGTGAAGCAAATTGGTGTTTTATGTGGAAGTTAAGAACTTGCCCCCATCATTACACTAGTTTGATGCCTTGACAGACTCACTGCCACAGTGAGATCTCCACCGAGGAAACACTGATCTGTGATGTTTTTGGCTTCTGACAGAATTCAACCTCCTCTAGAAATGGACTTTAGCTTCAAACGTGGCCGAGTTCAACTTTAACTTTGCATCTTTAGGTCATTCCACCAGAAACAGCCGACTGTTGACTTAAAATAATTCTCTAAAGCTGGATGCCCTTCCTGACACAACAGTCTTTGTTTTTTCAGGGGGGCAGTGACGTGGTGGAATGTGTCGCTGTATATTTCTTATAATAGCAGCTTATAACCACCCAGTCCATCCGTTATGTTTTTTTTAAGCCTTATATTGTAAACATTCTCATTTGGATTTGCTGTTTCAGTCACTGATGATTTATTAACATGACTATACCATTATTATTACAAGTAGAAAATATGTTTATTTCTAATATCTCTTCTCTGAATGTGTTGATGTACCAGACTCAGAATACTACAGACAGACAGGCTGATCCACTGTTTACTATTCCATGCTTTTATTTTGTAGCATCTTGGCTCAATGTTCAGTGCATGAAACAACCGGATATGTTTGCATAACTAAGGCCTATATTCTCACATGGGAACACCTTAAAGTGCATATGAAATGTTTGGATGATTATTTAATTTCTACATAATTTGGTGTGATAATGCCTAATGATAGTTTTACACCGACTGAGAAGCAGTTTGGGAAGAAAAGGTGAAAAATATGTTGAAAATTACATCAAGAGAGTTCTGTTTTAGAGAGTCCCACGTTAATGACAACACACTAGAGAAAAGTCTGTCCAAAATCTTATACAATTTATACTACACATTTTTCTGACACTTCATTTAAACAGAATAAGGGTGTTTTCTTATATTTTACTTGTCAAATATTCACTTCTGTCCACATTAGAGGAGCTTTGGAAAAGTCTTAAATACAAGGATGTTATCTGTGTCTTAGTAAAAATGTGCAGTCCAACCCATCATAGGTATTTTAGAACCATAAAAATGTTTGGTAAAGTATAAAAGATTAATGTTTGAGCTGTGCTTTAGTAAAAATGTGTGGTCCGAACTGTCATAGGTCCTGTACCTGTCATAGGTACTTTATAACCATTAAAATGTTTCGTAAAATTTGAAAAATGATGGTTTTAGCTGTGCTTTAATAAAAATGCATAGGCCAACTTGCCCTAGGCACTTTATAACCATTAAAATATTTGATAAAATCTTAAAATATAATAATGCTAGCTGTGTTTTAGTAAAAAAAAAAAAAGTAGCCCAACCTCTTATAGGCACTTTATAACCATTAAAATGTTTGGTAAAATCTTAAATATAGTGATGTTAGCTGTATTTTAGTAAAATGCTGCACATGGTCATTATGATGTACGTTGGATTTCAGATTTTTGAATGTGATTATCTCACACTCTCAGAAAGAATCGAAGAGCAAGATTTTCCTATTAGACAAGAACTCGCTGTATTATAACACAATATTCTGCATTTTAACCTGTATTAAATATTATTTATGGCCTTTACGATCTCAAACTGTACCAAATAAGCCAATGTCCTGTCAGTCACATCATCATTTTTGCTGTTTTTCTTATCACCTCTTGTAATTATCTGAGATTTAAAAATAATTTTTCTATTTTATTTTTACTTGCGCATATCCATTTATATAATTAGAATTTATTATTACCATTTATCTCTTTTACTCTTTGTTATTATAATATATTGTGATACGTGAGCTACTGCGTTCGAGTCATTTCACTTGTGCACAGCAAAAAGTGGAGTGTTAAAACTTTCTCAGGGTTTATAAGAGTTCAATCTGTTCTAGAGCTAATTTAACATTTTTGGAAATGTTAATTAAGTAACACTGTTACTGTTTAACCCCGAAAACAAGAGTTATATTAACGTTTCGAGTAAACGGATAAACACTTTGTAGGGTTATCCTGATTTACACAGAAGTGTTTTATTTTTACATTTTATTTTAATTAATTTAAGTTGAAATTATGAACAAAACTGGTTCAAACTGGTTTTCTCTGGTGGGAGTTTGAAGAGCTCTGAAATATTTTATCCTGAAAATGTATCCCTCCAGTTTTTGCTGTGTGGATCATTAAAGTTTGTCTAAGTCTAATTGGCAGGTCCAGTTTACGTCTGTTTAGTTACACATTGCATCTTCATCTTTATTTGATGATTATTGAACTGTTTTATAACCAACTTTTCCGTCTTCTCCATTCAAACATGATTCAATCCAAGGGTCTTCTTCAGAGAGCCGGCGCTGGCTATTTCAGGACGTACTATTTATTCCCTCCTCTGTGGAATGTACCTCTGATGTCTTGTATTTCATCCCTCTGCACTGCTCTGTCTGTGAGCAGCTCCAGACTCCTCCGTCTTAAAGGTACACTGTGTAACCTTTCGACTGGGGCTCCGTCACCTGCTTGTTTCTGCAGATTTGTCGTCGCTCATATGTTCAATCCACTTTGGAGCCACAATGTTCTGCAGAATGACATTAAGCAGCTCTACGCTACATGTATTCAGTTACAGGTGGTTTTATAGCTTCAAAATACCAACAAAAACAGACATTGTGACTGTGAGCGGGAACCCGCCTCTCCACAGATCTGACCTGTAACTCGGTCTGGATTGGTTTCCCTGAGGATAGAAACGTTTATTACCATAACTTGTAGCGAAACCTTCCAGACAAAGTAATAACATCTCCACGGGGAAAAGGATTTGACGCACCCTCCACCAGAAAAGTTACACAATGCGCCTTTAAACCGAAAATACGAGCTCTAAACCAGCTCCAGAGGCTCCCTGACAGCGGGTGAAGTCATGGGTCTGTTTTATGTTATGTAAGAAGCTATATAAGGACACTACAGATAACAACATTCCGTGTAAGGGGCTTCCACATGCGCACATCCACCTCTGCGCACAGTTAATACCCGAAATGCACAATAACGTGCAAGTAATTGTTGATTTTTTTCATTTTGGTCACATGATAAGTTGCATTTAAGGATAACATAAGGGAAGCTAAGTGAATTTTAGTGAATAAATATAGCCTAGACATAATTACGTAATACAATAACCGTGCACCTGCTCCAAACATCCAACGCGTTACGTCTTTGCGCACATGTGAAATATTGTTTTGCAAGCCCTGAAAACTCACCTGCTCAAAACTGCATCTCCATTATTTTTATTTTATGTTTGTTTTTCTTTCATTTGTCTGTCTCGAATATCGTGAAGCGTCTTTGAGCGTCACGAAAAGCGCCATGCAGTTGTTCCGTATTATTAAGGACAATCCCCGCGTTATGACCCCACACCGCGCACGTAAACACCGCACGTACCTGGCTCATATTTGAGATACAGGATCGACACGATGTAATAGGCGAGATCAAACACAGGAAACATCCCCATTTTGGAGAAAGTCTGCGCGATCTCGCCCAAATTCAGCGCTGCAAGTACTTCCATGATGCCGCCGCCGGATCGTCAGTCCTCCTCGTTGCGTCGCTGTTTTATTCTCGTGTTGCCTCGTTTATTATTTCTTTAATCCGTGTATCGGGAGCCCCCCCAGACCAACACGCCAACAGCCCAGTCCTCGCTGCCTGCTCCAACGCGTCTCCACCAAAGCGAACGGGACACTCCGCGCTGTCCTATTAATACCGTGTCATGTCCACAGACCCCCGTCTGCGCGCCTTCGACAGCAGCGCAGAGCATCGTCCCGCGCCGCCAGCTGCCACTGTCCCTGTCAGTGCCCCTGCCAGTGTCCCTGTCAGCTGCTGCCCCGAGGAACAAGAACAGAAAGCGAAAAAAACACGAGATCCTTCAGTATTCACACCCCTGGGACTGTTTAAAGGGCCCGTTTTGCGCTATTTTCCTCATGTTTCCTCATCAAAAAACAGACCTGGAGTTGTGTTTTGTTTCACTCACACATGTTCAACACACAAACCCAGCGTATTTAGGCTTTTCTCAAATAGAAAACACGCTGTTCCACGTTGTGATGTCATGTGGTAACATATGAAGCGCTCCACTGTGTTTTTAAACCCTTTACATCTCCACTAGAATCATTTGGATGATTTCAGAGCTGGAATTGCCCATCTCTACTGAACTAAACGTAAAGGGTGTAGCTGTTAACTTGAAAATTACCACTTCGTGACATCACAAGGTGGAACATTTTGAGATTTGAAGATGCAATAAAGAGACTCAGACACGCGTGAATGAAACAAAACAATTTTAGGTCTGTTTTTGATGAGGAAACAACATTTTAACAGGGTTTAAATCTCACAAGAGTCAGTTTTACCTAATACAGGACCTTTACAACAGCATTTAGACCTCAAACATAGACCTACTGAGAGCTGTAGTGGTGTTGTCGGTGACTGTTTGAGAAGGTGTAACCCAGTGGCCCAACTGCGCACCGAATGTTTGCCCCCAATCCGGTTTTACGCACCGACCTTAATCCAAAACAACGACATTTGAAGATATCTTTGTTTACACGCAGCAGATTATGAAGGATTGGCCATGAGATGATCTGAATATGATTATCTAGAGAAATACAGGTCGAGAAAGCTCTGTACTATTTTAAAGTCAGGGATTTATAGTATTATTTGTGTGAATCTGCGTTTTCTTTTAACAAAGTGCATTAAAATAAATGACCACAAGAGGACGCCAAACACCTTTAACATCTTTAGTAAAGACTTTTTTAATTAGTTATGAATAATTCTCTTATTCTGATCCTACAGTTGTTGATTTGGACTTTATTATCAGGCATTGCAATGTATCCAAGTAGAATATCTTTGAATAGAATTACCTAGAAATACTTTGTTTTGTCCCCTATAATTAAAGATGCACTATGTAACTTTTCTAGTGGAGGGTCTGCTATCCTAAAATGTTATTGTCTTGGCTAAAATGTTCCACACTATGACATTTTACTTGATCTATTTTGCATTTTTTCCCCCATTACATGTGTTCTTTTGCTTTGAAACACATCGAAAAACACATATTCTTACAGTGAGCGTGGTTGCCTCTCCACAGATCTGACCTGTATCTTTGCCCAGTGGCGCTACCTGCTGGTCTCTATGGACAGAAAGTAGATAATATAATAATCATAATAATAAGATAATATAATACTATACAGTGGAACATCCAAGATAAACAAAGCAATAACATTTCCACGGAGAAAAGTTGAGAATTACGTTATTACATTATAAATCTTACACATTTTTGGTGTTGGTTTTCATTGTTATTTATTATTTCTCTCTTTCTGTGTGTGTAACTATTCTAATTTCACTGATTGCTGCTGTCCAGACCGAATCCTTCTCACATTTTTACGGCCTCATTTCCATTTCCTGCGTCGCTGCTTTTTAATATTAGTAGAACAGACTGTATGAATTGGAGATGAAATGCTGCCATCTGGTGGTTACTTCACGTAATCGACAAAAAGCACAAAAAAGGTACAAAAAAGGCACAAAAAAACAATATACAAGTTAAAATGTAGAGTCAAGTATTCATTTTACAATTAAAACCATCATTACATTCAGTCAAAACATTTCATTATTAGATACATGGACAATACTTTTTAAAATTGCATTATGTAAATGTTTCATATTAATACAATAATGCCAATAATCTGAAAACAGAGGAAGCTTTTGTGGATCGACCATATGAACTTATTTTTGTTATATTAATTTGTTTCATTCATTAAGCTGGGTACTGCGGAACCTTAATAATGGATTTTTTTTTCCTATTATCAGTTTTTTTAGGTATTACATAACGTTTCTGCTGGTGAGCCTGTCCCCTACGTCTCCATGGAGATGTTTTTGCTTTGAAATGTTCCCTCTTCTGACTTTAAATGTGTCTATATAGGCCTAGCATGAGCCTGGACGATATGGCCCAAAAATAAAGTCTTAATTCTAATAGATTTTAACAGAAATCAGGGCCTGCAGGTCTTTCAAACAGGGGAAGCTCTAAACATTTTCACTCTTATCATATCCTATTATTTAAGAAACCAGATCTTTGGCTTTTTTCCCCGCTCTAACAACATGAAACTTGGCGCTGCACACACCCGTACGATTAGGACGACACCCTCCAAATTTGAGCAGAACGAACAAACAAACAGAAGGAGACGCAGACAGATGTTCCCTGCATTAACATATAGATTGTAAACTACCTTCCGTTACATTTGCACAGATGTCTAATTGTAATTACACAATAATCCTGCTTCGCAAGTAAGAAAATTGTGCAGTTTTTGAAAATCTTGATTAATAAAAACATTAATTAATCAAATGAATCTGATTAATTGCCCGGCTTTACGTTTATCTCCTTTTATTTTGCCCAGAGATGCTTTGAAAAACAAACAAACTCTACCGATCTGACCTGTAACTGCGCCTGTTATTTCCACCTGCTTGTCTCCATGGAGATACAGTAGATCATTGTAATGCCTTACCGTGGAACATTCAGGACAAAACACATCTCATGGCTGCAAACGGACCAGAAAAATTACGCCGTGCACCTTTAAAATCGTTTAGATGTTGTTATTATGGGGTATAAATGTGGAATTGTATCATTTCCTGTCTCCGTCCATTACCGTGAAGCCGGTGGTGTTTGCTGCGCCCGGTGGCCGCTCGAAGCATCGCTCCCATTTGTGGCATGAACATAAAAACCCTCTTTCCACCCCATTTACAGTCACAGGACCATATGGTGCTCTGAATATTCATCGCAGACTGTTTTCACCTCCAAAGGCTCTCCCCTTGCACACTCTCAGCTCTCACAGGAAAATGGGTCTGAGATATTTACTGGAGAAATGAGAAGAAGCTGTTGTGTTCACTCCTTAAACTGTCATTATTGGGGATTTGTTGAGCTGGTTTAGGGTTAAAATATCTCGAATTACTGAGCCTGTCCACGTGAAACAAAAACTGTCACAAAGTCCAGCGTCTTCTCTGTTATAAATAAACAAAAGCGAAATCATTTTTTCACTTTTGAGCTTCGAGTAGTGCCATTATTCAGCCCTAAAGATGTGATTGTCCTTATTTTTAACACTGCAGAGTTAACTCGCAACGTCCAAAGAATATTAAAGATGCATTATGTGACTTTTCTGGACAAGGTCTGCCACTAGGGGTGTGCAAAAACATTGAAATATCGAGATATCGGATCGCTTAATGTGATGACACAGTAACAATATTGTGGGCTGCTGTATCGATATATCACCAAGAGTATTTTTTGGTATATTTTACTCAGTTATTTTGTTACAGCGCTACATTTTTGTTGCTTTTTAGAGAAAGGAAGCTCGTTTATGCAACACATTTGACATTTTCACTGCTTTGATGATTAAAATAAGTGTGTTTACTTTGCATAAGAAGTGGTTTAACAAAGACTTTTAGTATCACAACAGTGATTTAGCCTTTATTTTTTGAAGTTTGAAATGCAGCTCTGGAAAAAAATAAGAGACCACTGCAAAATGATCAGTTTCTCTGATTTTACAACTTATAGGTTTGTGTTTGAGTAAAATTAACATTTTTGTTTCATTCTGTAAACTACTGACAACATTTCTCCCAAATTCCAAATAAAAATATTGTCATTTAGAGCGTTTATCTGCAGAAAATGATAAATGATCAAAATAACAAAAAAGATGCAATGTTTTCAGACCTCAAATAATGCGAAGAAAACAAGATCATATTCATTTTAAAACAACACAATATTAATGTTTTAACTTAAGGCCGCCACACACTACAGGAGAATTTGCCCGATATTGGCTGCGATTTCTTCAATTCAATTCAATTTCAATTTAATTTATTTTGTAGCGCCCAAAATCGCAACAACAGTTGCCTCTAAGGGCGTTCCAAGATATGGATGAGTAAAACATCTTCTTCTCCCCCAGAGTTTGTGGACCCGACTTTTTGTCTCTGCGATTTTGAAGCCGCTGCTCCTCGTGTGTGGAGTCAGTGTCAGATCATAACCACCGAACATCAACAACGCGACGATAACAGCCGATAAAACAGAGCGTCAGGGGCAGAGGAGCGACGGACACAGAGACGCAACAAACAAACTCGGGATATAGACAAAATAAAGACTTTATTAGTCACCTAATGTAAAGTGGTACGTTTAAAGTGCACCGTCTCACCCACATTATCCATAGAAATTGTCCTCCGCACATAATGACATCCAGTCCATAAAACTGCGCTGTTAATCCAGTTTGCGGTTTTCTTTGAAGTAAAAAGACAGAGTTTCCTCGTGTGTGTTTGTTTTCACCCATACAGAGTGCGGTGAAGCTGCAGATTAGCGATAGTGACTCTACTTCCTGTGGACTTTATCTCCAATCATTTACGCTTTAAAAATCCTGTATCTGAAGTATTGCACCACATTTCACAAATAATAATAACACAGTTGAAGTCGAGAGCTCTGATCTTTGAACACTTCCGAGTCTCAGAGCGACTCGTTTTACTGTAGACAGGAAACAGGAGACACGATCGCGCTCACAGCTTTATATCCTGTGGTCCGCAGACAGATCCCGCTGCATCTTTGCGATTAGAGATTTTTAGTCTCATAAGTTTCTCCTCGTGTCTGTGGTGTTTGCGCTTTTTGTCGCATGTTTAAAAATCGTTTAACACAGAAAAATCCTGTGGTGTGCGGCGGCCTTTAGGAAGAGTTCAGAAATCAATATTTAGTGGAATAACCCAGATCACAGTTTAATCACAGTGGTTTTTCTCCTTTTCCTCCTTAAATCAGATTTGGTTCAGGTGACGCTGGAATGAAACGGCCGTCACACACGTAGAGACGCTGATTTCAGAAAATAAAAATGCAGTGGTCTCTTATTGTTTTCCAGAGCTGTATTACAATAAAATTGTGCATTTCAGCAGTGTTCATTTTATCTGCCCTCATTTGTGTTAAATATTATAGGCCTATCACACGTTTTGATGCCGTCTGAAACCTCCATGGACACGAGGAGGAGGCGGACAGTCCTCCAGAAAAGTCACGCAGCGCTACTTTAATAAACACTTTCTTTAGTTCTTGTCCACATCCTCACATGTCGGGTTCATTGAGGAGGATGACGGTGATGGTGATGTCGTCACGGTAACGCCGGGCCAGGTCTGGGGGCAGGCTGAGCATCTTGGCCAGTCTGTTGGGGGACACGGCTCCGTATCCGTCGTCCCCTAAAGCGTGTCTGAGTAAATGTGTGGCGGCGTTATGGTCCTCCAAAACCGCCTGGACACGGCCCCTTCGCTCCACCAGCAACTTCTGCAGCCCCCCCAGAGTTATGCCCGGCCCCGGCACTAGAGGGCGCTGGTACTGCAGGCCTGGACACAGAAAGGTAAATAGTGTTTATACCTTACAATTTACCGAGCATCTGTATTGTATTCTAAATATCATGTTGCTGTATACATTTATTTATTTTTATTTAACCTTTATTTCACCAGGTAAAGACCCACTGAGATCCAGATCTCATTTACATGGGTGAACTGGAGAAGTGTTCAGCAGCACATGTCAAGAGCGGAAAACATCAATTAAGATAAACATCACTTATGAAGGTAAAGTGCCATGAATGTAGAAAATATTTCGAAAGTGCAGCAGTTGTAACAGTCTAAAAAGATAAAGTGCAGCAGTTGTAACAGTCTAAAAAGATAAAGTGCAGCAGTTGTAACAGTCTAAAAAGATAAAGTGCAGCAGATGTAACAGTCTGAAAAGATAAAGTGCAGCAGATGTAACAGTCTGAAAAGATAAAGTGCAGTAACTAACAGTCTAAAAAGATAAAGTGCAGCAGATGTAACAGTCTAAAAAGATAAAGTGCAGTAACTAACAGTCTAAAAAGATAAAGTGCAGCAGATGTAACAGTCTAAAAAGATAAAGTGCAGCAGTTGTAACAGTCTAAAAAGATAAAGTGCAGCAGTTGTAACAGTCTAAAAAGATAAAGTGCAGCAGTTGTAACAGTCTAAAAAGATAAAGTGCAGCAGTTGTAACAGTCTAAAAAGATAAAGTGCAGCAGATGTAACAGTCTAAAAAGATAAAGTGCAGTAACTAACAGTCTAAAAAGATAAAGTGCAGCAGTTGTAACAGTCTAAAAAGATAAAGTGCAGCAGATGTAACAGTCTAAAAAGATAAAGTGCAGTAACTAACAGTCTAAAAAGATAAAGTGCAGTAGCTGTAACAGTCTAAAAAGATAAAGTGCAGTAACTAACAGTCTAAAAAGATAAAGTGCAGTAGTTGTAACAGTCTAAAAAGATAAAGTGCAGTAGCTGTAACAGTCTAAAAAGATAAAGTGCAGCAGTTGTAACAGTCTAAAAAGATAAAGTGCAGCAGATGTAACAGTCTAAAAAGATAAAGTGCAGTAACTAACAGTCTAAAAAGATAAAGTGCAGCAGTTGTAACAGTCTAAAAAAGATAAAGTGCAGTAGTTGTAACAGTCTAAAAAGATAAAGTGCAGTAGTTGTAACAGTCTAAAAAGATAAAGTGCAGCAGTTGTAACAGTCTAAAAAGATAAAGTGCAGCAGTTGTAACAGTCTAAAAAGATAAAGTGCAGCAGATGTAACAGTCTGAAAAGATAAAGTGCAGCAGTTGTAACAGTCTAAAAAGATAAAGTGCAGCAGATGTAACAGTCTAAAAAGATAAAGTGCAGCAGTTGTAACAGTCTAAAAAGATAAAGTGCAGTAGTTGTAACAGTCTAAAAAGATAAAGTGCAGCAGTTGTAACAGTCTAAAAAGATAAAGTGCAGTAGTTGTAACAGTCTAAAAAGATAAAGTGCAGTAGTTGTAACAGTCTAAAAAGATAAAGTGCAGTAGCTGTAACAGTCTAAAAAGATAAAGTGCAGTAACTAACAGTCTAAAAAGATGAAGTGCAGTAGTTGTAACAGTCTAAAAAGATGGAGTGCAGTAGTTGTAACAGTCTAAAAAGATAAAGTGCAGTAGTTGTAACAGTCTAAAGAGATAAAGTGCAGTAGTTGTAACAGTCTAAAGAGATAAAGTGCAGTAGTTGTAACAGTCTAAAGAGATAAAGTTCAGTAGTTTTAAACAGTCTAAAGAGATAAAGTGCAGTAGTTGTAACAGTCTAAAGAGATAAAGTGCAGTAGTTGTAACAGTCTAAAGAGATAAAGTGCAGTAGTTGTAACAGTCTAAAGAGATAAAGTGCAGTAGTTGTAACAGTCTAAAAAGATAAAGTGCAGTAGTTGTAACAGTCTAAAAAGATAAAGTGCAGTAGTTGTAACAGTCTAAAAAGATAAAGTGCAGTAGTTGTAACAGTCTAAAAAGATAAAGTGCAGTAGTTGTAACAGTCTAAAAAGATAAAGTGCAGTAGTTGTAACAGTCTAAAAAGATAAAGTGCAGTAGTTGTAACAGTCTAAAAAGATAAAGTGCAGTAGTTGTAACAGTCTAAAAAGATAAAGTGCAGTAGATGTAACAGTCTAAAAAGATAAAGTGCAGTAGTTGTAACAGTCTAAAAAGATAAAGTGCAGTAGCTGTAACAGTCTAAAAAGATAAAGTGCAGCAGATGTAACAGTCTAAAAAGATAAAGTGCAGCAGATGTAACAGTCTAAAAAGATAAAGTGCAGCAGTTGTAACAGTCTAAAAAGATAAAGTGCAGCAGATGTAACAGTCTAAAAAGATAAAGTGCAGCAGTTGTAACAGTCTAAAAAGATAAAGTGCAGTAGTTGTAACAGTCTAAAAAGATAAAGTGCAGTAGTTGTAACAGTCTAAAAAGATAAAGTGCAGTAGTTGTAACAGTCTAAAAAGATAAAGTGCAGTAGCTGTAACAGTCTAAAAAGATAAAGTGCAGTAGCTGTAACAGTCTAAAAAGATAAAGTGCAGTAGTTGTAACAGTCTAAAAAGATAAAGTGCAGTAGTTGTAACAGTCTAAAAAGATAAAGTGCAGTAGTTGTAACAGTCTAAAAAGATAAAGTGCAGTAGTTGTAACAGTCTAAAAAGATAAAGTGCAGTAGTTGTAACAGTCTAAAAAGATAAAGTGCAGCAGTTGTAAACAATAGATGATAAAATGCAAAAAAACTTGTTACAAAGAGCATTTTTGTAGTGACATCTTAAAAACACAGGCACTGACGCCTTTTGCCTCTTACATAACAAAGAACGAAACGCTTTAAACGAGATATATGTTGAAACAGAAAATCTGCAGTGCTGATGGAGGGTTTTGTCGGTGCACTTTCTGAATGATCACCTTATGACATCACAAGGTGGAACAGAGCGGTTTGAGCTGTGGAGAGGGCGATGCGTTTAACATCCAGGATTAGTCTGACACAGTTCCAGGTATGTTATTGTTCATCTAGCTCTTGTTTTGAAGCTATTTCTTCCTTGGCTTGCTGATATTTCTTTAAGATTTCGATCCTCCTATTTGTTTGTAAAGCGTCTTTGAGTGTCCAAAAAAAGCGCGATTTACGTTTGATGTATTATTATTATTATTATTAAGATACTAATCTGGAAAATGTATTAAAAATAATCCATTCCAAGTAAATAACAAGGGTATTTAAGCATAATTATTGCAGACAATGCTATTCTTTTCCATATGTGTTTAAGTCAAATGAAAGAGTCCTTATCTCCATAGATCTACCCAGTACCTTGATCCCATAGAGACAAGCTGATGGCAAGAAGTCTTCAAACTCCTCATAATACTTGACATTTGCGAGTTAGTTTGCACTTTACCCATCCTTCAGCGCCAGCAGGTCAACCCGAGGGACGTAATGAAATCCAGTCCGGTCCGACCTCAGCTGGAGTTTTGTTCCTGTTGTGCGTGTTTTGTGTTGTAAATTAAAAATCTCGTCCGGCCCCCGTGCGCGTTCTGACCTGTGAGCTGCTGCGCCACCAGTTGGACCACGGTCTGTCGGTGCATGAGCTCCCAGAGTCCGTCCGTGGCCAGGACCAGGAACTTGTCCCTGGGGCGGATCCGGTGCTGCGTGACCTCGGGCTCGGCCGTGAGGTACGGAGGGGTGAGGTAGTGAGGGGGCAACATCATGTCCTCTCGTCTCTTCTCGGTCACGTTACTCAGCATCTCCGGGCTCCACTTGAACCTCATGTTTCCAAATCCCCTGAAAGAGAAAGGTTTAAAGAGGTCTTTTTGAATTAGGCAAAAAAAAAAATCACAATAATACGATTAATCCATCAGAATTATAACGCAATAGTCATTATTCATTCACTCCAAGCTCCACGGTGAGTTACAGTTGTAGCCACAGCTATAATAATAATAATAATAATAATAATAATAATACATTTTATTTATTAGGCGCCTTTCTGGACACTCAAGGTCGCCTTACAACAACATAAACACATTAAGTACAATTAAAACATACAGTTAAAGTGGGACAGTATTTAATTGATTGATTGTGTTTAGTGTTGTATTTTATTAGTATTTAGTATTTAGTCATGTATTAGACAGTATTTGAGTTGAAATCACACGCCGTATCCATACTATGTGAGGGGGTAAAGTGGCCGCTGTGAGTGTGCGTATTTATAAAAGTAAACTCAAAACTTGTCTTTTTAGTTTAGCTTTTAATTAAAACTTTTACTTGATTTAAATTAAATTCTTCTTATTAGTAGATTTGTTTTAAATGAAATTATTATTATTATTACTTTACTTAGTCTCCATCTAATCTTAGCTCTTATTTTTTATTTTTTACTATAGCCTTTAGGAGCTTTATGTTTTATCTTTCTGTTTAAACTGTTGTATCTATAGAAGAAACACTGGGGCAGGTGGGGTTGCTGTTGTTTTTAATCATTGTCAGTTTCCTGTGGCATTTAAAGCACTTTCTGCTACATTTCAAATGTACGAAAAGTGCTGTACAAATAAAGTTTGATTTGATTGATTGATTGAAGTGTCTTGCCTAAGGACACAATGTTTGAGCAGGAATCGATTCTCTGACCTTTGGGTTGGTGGACAAACTCTAGCCGAAAAATATGTTTGTTTGTTTTGTTTTTTTACTTTTTTAAAAACTATGAATGGGGTCTCCACTCCACAGATCTGACCATGGCTCCATTAAGAGACAAAAAAAACAACATTTTTTAAATAAAAAACTCTATTCACGATTCGATTCGATTCGACTCGACTGTACAGCAGCATTTAAAACTTTCACCATGTTGTGAAAACCTCTTCTCCACCAAATAAACTGGAGCCTTTCATATGGTGCACAGTGGGGAGGGGTGTTTGATTAAATTTTCTTAATCAATTGCCGGGAGAATTAACTATCGATTATCGATTAATCGTTCATGTTTTTATATTAAAATTATCATTATTATTACTAATCTGCATAAATAAACTCAACTCTACAACAAATAAACCATCACCACTCCAGAGCCACATCAGTGTGAGATCAGAATGTGTTTAATGCAGCTTTAAACATTTGTTTCCGTTTTACTGAATCAAAACTTAAAGCCACATGGCTCATTTGCATAAACTGTAAACGCTGGGAAAAAAGCAGCTCTTTCTTTGTCCTGATGCTTCAGCTTCTGTTAGACTAAAGGACACGACTCAGTGGATTATATGAGCTTCTTTTTGTGACAGATTTGTTTGAGACGCACTGCAGGAACTGACTACAGAATGACTATAGGAAGTCTTGGCGAATGCAAAATGTGCGCACTGTTTAAAAAAAATCTTAAATATCGATTTTCCGAATAAACGAATCGATTTGACTTGCCAACTTGATTTTATTTAAAATCGATTCTTTGCCTAGGCCTAATAGATGATGGTTGGTGGACCTGCCTCTAGAAAAGCTCCACAATGCACCTTTAAAATGAGGATATCAGACAAACATTAGGGTAAATTGCCGCCTACAGTGACACCGGCATCACATTTGTAATAACAGGCCTGACTCTGTTCGGTGTGTTGTACCTGAACGGCAGCAGAAGCCCCAACAGTCTGTCATGTCTGACCACGGTGCGTTTCTCAGAGCGCGGGTGCTCTCCCAGGATCCTTTGCAGCTCGTCGGGGTTCTGCGCGTTGTGGTCGTTGGTCAAACTGAGGGCGGACCAGCTCCCGTCTGCCTCCTGCACCCCCAGCACCGCCCGGCTGTCCCCCGAGTTAGCCACATGGAGGGTCCCATTAGAGACCAGGGCGACGCAGGCCGTGCACCCAGAGAAGGCCACCTGCAGGGGGGCCGAGCCAGAGCCACTGCCCCCCCTGCAGGACGGAGGAGGGAGAGGCATTAGTAAGGCAACTTTTATTGTTTTCAAAGCATTTATCAGGGAAAAGCCCCATCCGAATAATGTTTACTTACTTTATCTAATGTTATTTTAGCACTTTTTCTCAATGAGTACAACAAATATTTCTATTGTATATTGAATCCCAGTCCCAGTCATTCTCTGAAACTTTAATTAAACTCACCACAGATATAATAAAACTACATGTTACGACGTTACTGTAAAACTTCTGACCTGAAGAGGTGGACCTGAGCCTCCACAGAAATGTCAGAGTCCAGACGTTTGAAGGCGCTGATCAGACCTGAGCTCACAGACTCCTCGTCCTGAAAAACAGCAAAACAAAACAGTGAGAAATGCATTTAACTATGATTTATGTTGTCCACTAGTATGAATAAAAATATAATCCATAATACACAAACAGTTATTAAGAATGATTCAGTCAGCGGCAGAGTTGGCAATTTGGGGGCCCAGGTGGACTTGAGTTTGGGGCCCATTGTCTGTTTTTACCCATTGTTCTTGAGACATGCACATCTTTATTTGTTTGAATTATGGTGGATTGGAAACTTGTCTTATTAGTTTGGTCGCCTACTACATAACCAGAGCTGAAAGTCATTTTATTTTTTTGCTAATACAATAAATTTTTGGTTTCCATCCATTACATATGATTATTATTACTTTTCATATGATTATTGGCACCTTGCTGCTGTTATTATTTTTATCATTATAATTTCTGCTGATTTGCTTATTGTAGGTTTTATTTCACTGCAAAAGTTGTTCAGCATGTCTTAAATGTGCTATACAAATACATTTGAATTGATCTGAAAAGTAAACTACTCTCATTTAATGTCATATTGAGAGAAAATCAAATTGTTCTGGGGCCTTGGGCGTTAGTGGCACTGAGGGCAATTGGTTGGGGGCCCCTCCAGGTTTGGGGGCCCTAAGCAGCCGTCTACTTTTGCCTAATGGTAGCGCCGCCTCTGGATTCAGGCTTAGTAGCTGATCTGGTGCAGTTTGCCATCTACTGGCAGTTTAGGGAATTACCACAGCGAAAACAATTAAACTAGGTAATGAGGAACATGTTAATACAAGCTTAAAGCAATAATGAGCATGTTTTTATGTTCAAATTGCGTAAAATACAGTACTGTGAAAAGTTATAAAGTTATAGGCAGGTGTGGAAAAATGCTGTAAACTAGGAACGGCTTCAAAAATGGAAGTGTTCATCATTTATTTTCATAAATCAACGAAATTTAGTGAACGAACAAAAGAGAAATCAAAATCAGATCCATATTTGGTGTGAGCTTTGCCTTCAGAAGAGCCTCAGTTCTTCTAGGTTTTTACTTGCAGACAGTTTGTGAAGGAACTGGGCTGGTCGGTTGTTCCAAACATGTTGAAGAACTAAGCTCAGATCTTGTGTGGATGGAGCTTCCTCACATCCTTCTGTCTCTTCATGTTAATCCCAGACACACTCCATGATGTTGAGGTCAGGGCTCCATCACCAACACAAACACAACTTCTTCTTCTTCTTTACGCTGACGATAGTTCATAATGACTTTTTCTTTTTTTCGCTCACTTTGCATTTTGTAAATTCATTATTTATATTTCTGAAAGCATTCTTTGTTTACGGCATTTTTCACACCTGCCTAACACTTTTGCACAGTTCTGTATGATGAATTAGACTCAAATTTAAAAAAAAAAATAAATGTCTCCAGGTATCTATAATATCACCATTTTGGGAATTGTTTTTAGTGTTTTGTGAGGCTCAGAGGCAAAGGACTTTCTACAGAGGATTACCAGTGTGGATGAAGCTAAATCCAGCTCCAGGCTTGTTTTTAATGAGGGAATAATATTCTAACATGGATAAAAGCTGGATAGAAGTGTTCTTTAATAACCCGCACCTCCTCTGCCTGCTCCTCCTGCTGCAGCCGGTCTTGCCAGTAGTTTCTGAGGCTGTCCACAGGGATGGTCCCGTAGTCCAGCCCACAGGGGTCCCTCGGGTGCCTGTGCCACTCCAGGAGGGGGGGTGCAGGTCTGTCCTCCTCCACCACACTCTCCATCTCTCCTAAGGTCCTTAAAGAGCACATGGCAACGAATTTCACTAAAACGCTATTCACATCATTGTATCTGATAAAAACTCTTGCCTCGTTTGATTAATTCATTTATTTTTATATTGGTGAAATCTATAATTACATTTCCATGATTGGACGTGCACAGCAGATAAAACGCACATAGAGGCAAATCCATAATAAAAACTATAATGTTAACAAGGGCTAAAACGTCTAAATTACACAGTAGTTATGACTGGACGATTAAACATGAAGGACAACACCTTCATTTTGTTGAATGAAGGTTTAAACTGCCACAAAAATGCCTTTCTTGCGCGTAAATTGCATTGTGGGTGGAATTGTTTGTACTGGGGTCAGTCCACCTCAGTTCACCCAATGAGTTAAACTCTACTTTGTCAAATTTTGATGAGACTTGCTATACAGGTAAATCGTACCCAGAAAAGCCCAAATTTCAAATTTTAGTTTTAGGTCTCAGAAGAATTCGGTGACCATAACACAACTGACATTTTTTCTTAGATTATATCATCTTGGACTCTGTGTGTATAAATGTAGAGCCACATACACTGAATGGATATGTGGCATGTCTTAAAATGGGGGTAAGTCAACTTCTAGGTAAATTTGAAAATGAAAAAGAAAATCCTTCCAGATTTTTTATATGTTGTAGGAGACATATAGCGCTACATTTTTTCTACTGGTGTCATTGAGTTCGGGCGTGTCCCTTATTGTCAATTTCACGGTCAAAATATAGGTCAAAAGGTCAATCATCTCAAAGATTTGGATTCCTTATGATTTCCCTTTTCCAGAGATATCTTGGTTTTTGATATCGGAGCAGTAGTTCCTGAGTAAATGCAATTTGAAATTCGGCGACTGCGCAAAAAAGTGAAAAAATGAAATTGTGATATCTCGGAAACCGTTGGTCTGATCATGCTAAAATGTGAGATTTTGGCTTTCTTGGTTATGACCTACCCATACACAAATTTTATTTGCAATTGGACAATGTGAGTGTTCAAATTGCAATTTTTGGTGGTGAATTGAGGTGGAATGACACTGATGACATAGTAGAGGTATTCAGGTTTAGAATTCGTTACTTCCTGTATTGTTGTTTGTTTCTTTCTCAGCTTTTTTCCTACAAGCTGCCACTTCAATTATGTAAAACTATAATAAATATTTCCCACTGGAGCTATCCAAACCAAGTAATAATTAGGGGTGTAACAATTTCCAAGTCTCACGAGACGATATCGTCACAGTATGAACCTCATGGTACGATATTTATTACGATATGGTGGGAAAGCTCACGATATTACGATATTCTACATAATAACAAGACTGACATTATAAAATGCTTTGATTTGGTACAGCATTTATTGTTATTAGGGCTGTAACGATATCCAAATCTCTGTATGGTATTTTCACCATAAACATCTCACGGTACGATATTAATTGCAATATTTTGTGGAATCTGCTCCTTTTTCCTCTAAAAATGCTTCACAAGACTTACTCCAAAGAATGAAGATGTAAAAGTGCTTAGAACAGTTATTTCTTCATGTCGTCTGCACTGAAACGGAGCAAAGGATCATGGTCTATGTAGTTCCCTCTGTTTGTTTTTTTTAGCTATTTCTGCATCAGAACTTTTCATTTACACAAAGACACTTGTGATTCGATACATTGTGATGGTCCACGATATTACTGTGAGACCTTTGACGATACGATATCATGACATTTCGGTTATTGTTACATCCTCTGTAATAATTATAAAATCCTATGCACCTTAAAGGCAGCATGGCCACAGTCATGTAGTAGAACAGTCTGTGGCTCACAGCTTGTGCACAGGCAGCTCCAGCGTGTCCATCGAACACGCCGAACGTGACGCCTCCCTGGCCCGGCAGGCAGGTGGCGCTGCCGCGGCGGTCCTCACTGGGGAGGTTGGAGGGCAGCATGTTGCTATGGAAACCCAGGACGCCGTGCGATGCGGAACCTTTGGGGAAAGAGTGGCTGTATTCATAGGCCTAAAGACATAACACATAGAAAATAGTTGTAAAAGTTTAGGTTAAATTATATTAAAGGTCCTACAGACAAACTTTATTGATCCACAAGGGAAATTATTTGGACACAGGAGCATAATAATAAGAGAAAAAATATATATGGTTATAATAAATTCTAAATAAGAAGCAAAAAAGATAGCAAGAGACAGGTATAATTATATAAATGTGTGTGTACAAGTCAAAATAAACGTACAAAGTAAAAATAAAAAAATAAAATCAAAGGGTACAGTAGCTCCTGTATTACACAAAAAGGATTCCTGTGAGGTTCGAGCCATGTTAGGATGTAATGCCCTCCGTAAAACACGCCCAGAGTTGTGTTTCATTCACACATGTTTGAGCAATCCTTTACTCTGTTCCACCTCGTGATGTCATGGAGTGTTAAGTTTTCAAGTGAACAGCATCTTTTACTTTTACTTCAATAGAGACGGGCAATTCCAGGGCTGAAATCATCCAAATAATTCTAGTGAAGGTGTAGGGAGCTAAAACACAAAACAAAGCATTTCCAGTATTACATCACAAGGTGGAACAGCGTGTTTTCTGTTTGAGAGAAAAACTCAGCCTGTTAAACATGTGTGAATGTGCGTTAAACATTCACACATGTTTAACACACAGGACTAGTGTGTTAAACATGTGTGAATGAAGCAAAACACAACTCCAGGTCTGTTTGTGACGAGGAAACAACATTATAACAGAGCAGAATAGCGTAAAATGGGCCCTTTAAGTCCGATTAGGGCTGCACAATTTTGACATGTCATTGCAATTACACCGAACAATATTCTGCGCTTATATTTTATTTAAAAAATCCAGATTAAATGTTAGTGGAGGGTTCGCCACCTCCTTGTCTCCATGATGTTACAGCTTAAATGTTCCACAGTATGACATTAAACGGATCAATTTTGCGTTTATTTAAGTACATATGTTTTTATTGCCTTGAAAAACCTGCATTCTTACTGTGAGCAGGGCCACCTCTCCACGGATCCGACCTGTAACTTGCTCGTCTCAATCTAGATAGCCGCTGTAAGTTTAATGCCATACCGTGGAACATTCCAGATAAAACATCACATTGCATTTCCATCGAGACAAGCAGGTCCAGGAAAATTACATATGTACAAGAACATTCTCGTTAAATAACCACATCAGAGCTTGTTTGTAGTGGTTTTATCTGTATCTCTGTATCTAGTTTTATACAAAAGACGACTCCATGGTAACGGGACATGTCACCTATTACCTAAATAATTGTAGTTTTTGCTTCACGGCGAATACAGCCATTTCATTTATCATTTAAATTACTCATTCAGCCTTTATTCAGACTATAACATGCCCGGATAGCTATCAGTTACTTATTTATACTATATTTATACTATACTTCTACGTCATCCATGTTTTATAGCTTCTTGTCTGCCTCTTTAAATCATATAAGAAAAACTACTGTATAAACTCGGCCTATTTTAATTACAGATATAACAGGTTTTGCAGGATGGAGAGTAGAGACGTGTTAAACTGTTAAACTTTGGCACACCTTGGTTTTGGAAAGTTATTCAAAACTAGTAATACCTGTCGCTTCTCTCAGCGGGGATGTGTTTGTTTTGTCTGGCATGTTCCGCAGTACGGCCTTAAACCTTTCTATCTCCAAGGAGACCAAACCAGACCGAGTTACAGGTCGGATCTGTGGAGAGGCGACCCCGCTCACAGTCAGAAAGTCTGTTTTTCTAGGTATTTTTGAGCTTTAAAATCAGCTGTGATTGAATAAATGTAAAAGTCGAGCTGTTTAATGTCACACCGTGGAATATTCCAGGCCGAGCAATGACATATCCATAGAAACCAGCAGGTGACGGACCCCCAAAAAGTTACATAATGCACTTTTAAAATAGTTTATAGGATTTCGAGAGATACACAACATGCTATATGGGTGGCCCAGTTTAAATAAGGAACTGCTAACTATAATAGACTATGCTGCCAGGGAGATATTACTGCTTTGCCTGTAATTTTCCACAGTATGGCATTAAACTTATATAAGATACAGTTATTCAGGTGTTCAGCTGTTTTTATTGCATTTAAAATTGCCTGAGTACGTCTCCTGCCTGTTTCTGTGGAGAGTGAAAAGTTCAATGCCAAACTTTGCGAAATTGGAGGTAAAGCAATAACATCTCCATCTCCTACCAAAAAAGTTACACAGTTACGCACCTTAATGAAAATGTTCTTGTACATAAGGCCACACTGTGTAACTTTTCTGGACCTGCTTGTCTCCATGGAGATGGTATTGCTTTGCTGGAATGTTCAACAGAATGGCTTCTCCATGGTTATTGGTTTGTCGGGAATGTTTCGCCATATGGCATTATCAAACCTATCCATCTCCTTACAGACAAAAAGGTTTACCCGATCAGGACAAGTTACAGGTCAGATCAGTGGAGAGGCGACCGCACTCACCATAAGAAAGTACGTTTGAGCAGTACCTGTGATTGAAATACCATATGTGAGGTCATGAGGTGGTCATGAGCTTTGGGGAATGACCGAAAGAACAGGATCGCGGATACAAGCCGTTGAAATGTTTCCTCTGCAGAGTGGCCGGGCGCTCCCTTAGAGATAGGATGAGGAGCTCAGTCACACGGGAGGAGCTCGGAGTAGAGCCGCTCCTCCTCCATGTCGAGAGGAGCAGCTGAGGGGAGGGCATCTGGTGCAGATGCCTCCTGGGCACCTCCCACCAGAAGGAGGAAGACTCAGGACACGCTGGAGGGACTATGGCCTCATCCACACTAGTGCGTATTCGAGTAGTTTTCATTGTGGATGCAGTGTTTGTCCACACTAATCCGATGGAAAATGGCTCCGGAGATGGAATGGCCAACTCCGACGTATTCACCTGAGCACAGATCTGATCCGGCGCTGTGTGGACGAGTGAAAACGGTGATACACTGACGTAGGAGCTCTAGTTTCCATCCTTATTGGACCACGTCACTGTGACCTGCACCTTCCTGATTCGCTGGGTTTGTGACATTGGGCATCTGACGCTATTGCAGAAAACAGCTTAAACAAACCATAGACAAAAGCGAAACGGTGTCGGTCCACATAAAGATGCTTGCATCTTCCTCAGCTCGCAATCGGCTGCTGCAACTTCCATAACTAAGAACTACGGCTTGTTTTTACCGCTCACGTGGTGTCGTGACATTGTGACGACGTGACGTCAGCCTAGTCATGTGACTAGTGTTTCATACAGTCCAGACCCGATGTGTCTAGACGCAAATCATTTCCTATACGGTGATACGGTGATTTGTTTCAGTGTAAACATAGGAAGTGGAAGTGTCTGGGGTGAAGGAAGTCTGGGAGTCCCTGCTTAGACGGCTGCCCCCGCAATCCGGATAAGTGAATAAGCAGAAGATAATGGATGGATGTAATTGAAATAATGAAATATATACCATTTCAAGAAAAGCAAAACATCTGCATGGAGACAAGTAGGTGCCCTATACTCCACCAGAAAAGTTACACAGTGTATCTTTAAAAATATGTTTGTTTCTTTGTAAACTTAATTGTGAAAGTAAAGTTGAGGGCATTTTATTATCATTACTGGACTACATATACCTTTAGTATCTGGTTGACTTGGGCCTGTCCCACTTGACCCAACTGGTGCTGTGTGCGATACTTCCTGCCCCCGTTGCCTGATGGGTAATGTAGTCCATGCAGTTTGGTGGGAGGTGCAGACGAGGCCAGAGAGCAGAGTGAACGCAGCTCCAAGCGACAGAGTCCACTGGTGGATATGGTCCAGCCCATCATCCTGACCCTATGAATGAAATAATAGTGAAATTAGCTGTTTTTCTGTTTGTTGTTTTCCGTATTCTTGAGATGAAAAACCACCTGTAACTGAGTGTAAGGTGGAGCTGTTTAATGTCACAGCGTGGAACATTCCACCAGGCAGAGCAATGACGCAAACAGGTGACTGACCCTCCACCAGAAAAGTTACACAAGATCACGTCATTTAAACTGATTTCATGTCTAGATTTGTTTAGTTATTTAGACCTTTGGAGCCACACTCAACACTAGGTTACTGGGTCAGTTCACTTCTCCATCCAGTGGCGTGTTACATGGAGTTAATAATTTGTAGCTTTCATTTCAACCAAAAAAAAAATGCTTCTTGTAATAAAGATGCTCTGTGTAACTTTCCATGGAGACACTATAACTTTACAGGCAATTTTCCACAGCATAAATTTGCATTGATTCAGCTACTACATGCATGTTAACTGTGAGTAAGCTCACCTCCCCACAGATCTGACCTCTATGTGACAAAAGTTTGATAACACACCGTGATTTTTAAATTATTTTTTTTAAGCAAAACAATAACATCTCCATGGACACAAGAAGCAGGTCACAGAACCTTTTTATACGCCCGTTGTAATAAGACGGGACGTATTATGGTATGGCGCTGTCCGTCCGTCCGTCCGTCTATCCGTCTGTGGACACTTCAAAGCTTTGTAGTGTCTTTAAGTTCTGTTGCTGCAATCTGATTGGTGGAATTCCGATTCTAGAATGTGATGATGTCATACTCATACTCCTACTGCAAGAGCCAGATTTCCCTATTGATTATCCATCCGTCTGTCTGTCCGTCTGTCCGTCTGTCCGTCCGTCTGTCTGTGGACAATTTCTTGTCCGCGCTCTAACTCGACAACCGTCTCACCTAGGAATGTCAAACTTCCAAACTGCACCAACAATTCATCTTTAACTAGGTTTGACAAATTCTAACTTAATTCTATATACAATAATTCAAAGTACGGGCGTATTTTGCCCCCGCTGGAGGAGCTCTTGTTCCTTGTGATTTGATAAGGTAAACTTTATTATCCCCAAGGGCAAATTTGTTTTTGGCACTGCCTGCATCTTAAAAAAACAGTTACACTTCATACATCACACAACAGTCACAAGATACAATGTAGTCCATTTGTACACAGCCCAAAAGTGTTCAAGATATTGCACCATCCCTATTGCACAAATGATTATTGCACCATTCCTATTGCACAAATGATTATTGCACCATTCCTATTGCACAAACAATTATTGCACCATCCCTATTGCACAAATGATTATTGCACCATCCCTGTTGCACAAATGATTATTGCACCATCCTTATTGCACAAATGATTATTGCACCATCCCTATTGCACAAATGATTATTGCACTAGTCCTATTGCACAAACAGTTGTTGCACCAGCCCTAATGCACAAATTATTATTGCACAAGTGATTATTGCACTAGTCTTATTGCACAGTTATTGCACCACTGAATAAAGTGACTAAAGGCGCCTTCGTTGTGCAGATTTTTCAACAGAAGTGGGAACAAATGAAAGTTTATATCTGTTACTCTTAAAGTGATGATGTCATGTGGTGATACAGGAAGTGCTCCACTGTGTTAAACTCCACACACCTTCACTGAAATCATTTTTGATAATCTCAGCGCTGGAAAAACTACTGCTTCATGACATCACAAGGTGGAACAGAACATTCTGAGCTTTGGAGATGTAAACAAACTAATAATAAAGTTACTCAAACATGTGTGAATGAAACAAAACCCAACTCCAGGTGTGTTTTTGATGAGGTAACAACATTGTAACATGACTTAAACCTCACAAGAGTCAATTTTGTGTAATATAAGACCTTTAAATTTAGTTGTTTGCTACTTTTAAATTCTAATTAACTTTTTTTTTTAATTTATCATCACAAGTAGACATTTTTCTGCTAAAATTATCTTAAAAAGTCCAAACTAACTTGTTTCTGTGCAAAACCTATTGAAGTACTCCTTGTCCTTGTCACATGCACAAACTATGTCAAACTTACCTCTTTGGTTTTGCTCCTCAGCTCACCCCTGCTCTTCTGCCCTTCTGCTCTTCTGCCCTTCTGCCCCTCTGCCCTTCTGCCCCTCTGCCCTGCCCACTGATCGGCCGTGGGCACAGGTCACGACCCCGGTGCCGCTCAGGTGGACAGATGAAGCTCTCCCCTGCTCCTCTCGGACGCCATCTTTGTTTTGGAGGTTGACCTTTGGAGCGAGTGCAGCGGTTCGGTGTAATGAGTGACTAAACCTGCCCCGGACACGCCCCGTTCACACAGATCCGGTACACGGCCAACGGGAAACACAGGAAACACGAGGTAACACGGAATACAAGAGGCAGAGGAGGGTTTGTAAATCTGGTGTTAGGACGGACAGACAGACAGACGGACAGACAGATACATACATACATACATACATACATACATACATACATACATACATACATACATACATACATACATACATACATACATACTTACATCCATCCATACATACATACATACATACATACATACTTACATACATACATACATACATACATACTTACATACATACATACATACATACATACATACATACATACATACATACATACTTACATACATACATACTTACATACATACATACATACTTACATACATACATACATACTTACATACTTACATACATACATACATACTTACATACATACATACATACATACATACATACATACTTACATCCATACATGCTTACATACATACTTACATACATACATACATACTTACATACATACATACATACATACATACATACATACATACTTACATACATACATACATACATACATACTTACATACATACATACTTACATACATACTTACATACATACATACATACATACATACATACTTACATACATACATACATACTTACATACATGCATACTTACATACATACATACATACATACTTACATACATACATACATACATACTTACATACATACATACACACATACTTACATACATACATACTTACATACATACATACATACTTACATACTTACATACATACATACATACTTACATACATACATACTTACATACATACATACATACATACATACATACATACTTACATACATACATACATACATACATACTTACATACATACATACATACATACTTACATACATGCATACTTACATACATACATACATACATACATACTTACTTACATACATACATACATACACACATACTTACATACATACATACATACATACATACATACATACTTACATACATACATACTTACATACATACATACATACATACATACTTACATACTTACATACATACATACATACTTACATACATACATACATACATACTTACATACATACATACATACATACATACATACATACATACATACATACATACATACATACTTTAATGTATTTTTTGTATCTTTCTGTTTTTTAGAATGGGGCCTGTGCAGAACTTCAGCGTCCGTAACAGAAGCAGAGAACAGTAGTGTGTGTGTGTGTGTGTGTACACTTGTGTTTAAGTGTGTGAGTGTGCGTACGTGTGTTTGTGTGTGTGTGTGTGTGTTTGTGTGTGTCTGTGTGTGTGTGTCTGTGTGTGTGTGTGCGTACGTGTGTTTGTGTGTGTGTGTTTGTGTGTGTCTGTGTGTGTGTGCGTACGTGTGTTTGTGTGTGTGTTTGTGTGTGTGTGTCTGTGTGTGTTTGTTTGTGTGTGTGTGTGTGTGTCTGTGTGTGTTTGTTTGTGTGTGTGTGTGTGCGTACGTGTGTTTGTGTGTGTGTGTCTGTGTGTGTGTGTGTGTGTGTGTCTGTGTGTGTGTCTGTGTGTGTTTGTATTTGTGTGTGTGTCTGTGTGTGTGTCTGTGTGTGTGTGTGTGTGTGTCACTGATGCTGAGGTCCACACTGATATGAACACTTCTCACTCTCCCACGACTCTGCTCGGTAACACACACACACACGTACGCACACTCACACTTAAACACAAGCACACACACACATACACATGCAGAGGGTTGCTAGGCGACTGGAACACCGCTCTCACACACAAGCGCAAACACACAAACCTACAGTGAAAGAGAGAGAGAGAGAGAGGAAAGAGATAGAGAAGGAGAGAAGGAGAGAGAGAGAGAGAGGGATGGGGAGGGAGAAAAGGAGAGAGAATTTGAGAGGGAGGGAGTAAGGGAGGGAGAAAGAGAGAAAAAGAGAAAGAGAGCGATAGGGACTGGAGAGGGCAAGGAGAAAGGGAGATATAGAGGGAGAGATAGAGAGGGAGCATTAGGGAGAGAGACAGAAAGAGGGGGAGAGAAAAAGAGTGAGACGTGGGGAGAAAGAGAGAGGCATAGAGCAAGAGAGGGAGGGGAGAGAGACAGAGAGAGAGTGAAACAGAATGTATGAGTACGAAAGAGAGAGAGAGATAGGGATAGGGAAGGAGGGAGAAAGGGAGAGAAAGGGAGAAAAAGAGAGGGAGAGTTAGAGAGGGAGAGAAGGGAGAGAGGATTAGGGAGAGAGACAGAAACGGGGCGAGAAAGAGAGTGAGAAGTGGGGAAAAAGGAAGAGGCATGGAGCAAGAGAGGGAGGGGGAGAGAGAGAGTGCGTGAGGAAGAGAGAGAGCTAGGGAGGGAGAGGGTGAAAGAGAGAGGGGAGAGAAAGAGAGTGAGAGGTGGGGAGAAAGGAAGAAGGAAGAGGCCTGGAGCGAAAGAGGGAGAGGGGGGAGAGAGGAGAGACGGAGACAGTGAGAAAGAGAGAGAGAGAGAAAGAGAAAGAGAGAGGGGGTGAGCATTAGGGAAGGAGAGAGAAAGAAAGAGAGAGTGAGTGTGAGAGATAGGGAGAAGGGGAGAAAGAGAGAGAGTGAGAAGTAGAAAGGAAGAGGAAGCGACAAAGGAAGAGGAAGAAAGATGGAGGGAGAAACAGGGAGGAGACAGAGAGACAGAGAGAAAAGAGGGTAGAGGGAGACTGCGTGTGAAAAAGAGGGAGCGATAGAGGAGGAAAAGAGAGGAGAGAAAGAGAGAGAGACAGAGAGGATTCAGAGTTTAGCTACAGTTTGTCTGTGTTTGCACATGATCCGGGCTCTGGGCTCCCTCCATCTGCGCTTCCTCAAAAGAAGAAAAAACATCACAGTTCAGAGGAGGCGGTCGTCACGGTTACTCCTGTGATTGACAAAAGTGAAATAAGTTTAAAAAAAACTAAAAAACAACTTTATTACTAAGCTTTTTATAGTCCCCAAAATCCAAAGGAAAACACAACAAATGATTTTATGCACACTGGAAATGCACTGTTTGAACCGGTGGTTTTCATGTGCCGTCTAAGCAAACATGTGGCTGTCTGAGCACCACCAGATCTAAACCAGGTCTTAACCAGGACTATTCAAGGTCTAAACGAGGTCGAGGTTTGAAATGGGACTAGACTCTTGCGAAACCAGTTCTAAACCAGGACTGAGCAAACGTGGATTATAGAGACCAGTATTACGCTATTTTTTCTGTTGTTTCTTCATGAAAAACAGACCTGGAGTCGTGTTTTTGTTTCATTCGCATGTTTAAGTGACTCTTTATTATTAGTCTGTCTACACCTTCAAAGCTCAAAATGCTCTGTTCCACCTTGTGATGTCATGAAGCTGTGATTTTGAAGCCAACAAAAGCTGATTTTTACATTTATTGTTAAGAACTGATGGACCCAAATATGCAGACAAAAGAAGTATTTATTTAACAGACTGAGACCAGAGGCAAAATTTGATTAATAATAATAATAATAATAATAATAATAATAATAATAATAATAATAATAATAATAATAATAATAATAATAATAATAATAATAATAATACATTTTATTTATTAGGCGCCTTTCACCCAAGATGAGGCTGGCTCCACCCGAAGGTACTCAAGAACGGACAAGAAAAACTGGTAAGTGTATAAGATTTTCAACACTCTCAGAGCAAAAACACGGCAAAAAGCCTGAGCTGAAATTCACCACTTAAATGATTGAACGATCTGGCACAGAGGAGGAGGTCAGCAGGTCTTTTATGGCAGGAGGAGATTGAATGATGAGGATCTGCAGTGGAGCTCAGCAGGTGAGTATAAAGTGGATCCGCCCAGGAAACACCAAATAAGGTAATGACAGAGAAGGGCAGAAGGAGCAGCAGGAGGAAACCTTCACATTTATTTCAGTAGAGACTGGTTCTAGTGAAGGTGTAAGGAAGCAAGTGTTTATTTATACAGCGCATTTTCACAGACATATATCACTAAGACACTTTACAGAGAATTATTTACAGTTCATTATTCACTCCATACCCGGTGGTGATAAACTATTATTGTAGTTGTAAGTGGCACCATTGGTCCCTCCGACCACCACCACTTTCACACTAGGCAATGTGGGTGAAGTGTCTTGCCTAAGGACACAACAATGACAGTTTTTTGTGACTGGCGCCCCCCTGTGGCACCTGATTTTCCCACTGGTCTCCCATCCAAGTCCTACCCAGGCCCGGGCCGTGCTGAGCTTCTGAGATTTGACAACCCGATATGGCCATAACCCTGGTTTATAGAGTACTGACTCTATAAATACAATGGAGCACTTCCTGTATCACCACATTTAATTTTTTTTATTTAACCTTTATTTAACCAGGAGAGTCCCACTGAGATCACTAATCTCTTTTTCAAGGGAGTCCTGGCCAAGACAGCGGAGCAACAAAACAATTTAGAATATCACAGGACACATTTCAAGCAACAATTTCATATTTAAAACATTTACAAACCATGGATTTAATTTCCAAACCTTTGAGCAATAGTTTATATTGTCCTGTTGGAACCAGTTTGTTTAAATCCAATAACACATGACATCACGAGCTGGAACAGAGTGTTTGAGAGAAAAACTCAGCCTAAATATGCAGGATTTGTGCATTAAACATGTGACAAAATGTGTTAAAAATGAGACACAACACAACTCCAGGTGTGTTTGTGATGAGGAAACAACATTAAAACATAGATCCGACTTTAACTGGATGTTTTAATCATAGTCTGTATATATGAGTGGACTAAGTGAGTGTGACGTCTCCACAGCGTCGCTCAAATGAGGCTCCCGATGCCACAGTTACAGGAGTGAATCTGGAGCCAGGTCCATATTTGGAAATCTGACCACGTGTATCATAGCAACACAAGAGCCAATCATGAGTGAGGTTGTTAAATGTTCCGCCCTCCTCATGGCAGAGCGGTGATACTCTGCACCTGCACGAACCGCTGGATTTCGGTGATTCTTGTGAATAATAAGCAAACTTTTAGCTTTTATCATCAAACTTTAAATAGTAAGTTTAAGTTACTGATTTATGTTCTATGTTCTGTTACGTGCGAACAACAATAGAGTTGCAATTTAATGAAATTCACTTCACTTTATGCTAGTTAAGTTATGCTAGTTTAGATTCTAGTAACATTAGCTATTGTAATTGTTTGAGATATTTTTCCATTTTATTTTAAAAATAGTCAGTCAGGGCAGGAAAGCAGGAAGGGAACTTACTTAGCAACGAAACGCACGAGCTGTCAGTCAAACCTGTTGCTAACGCTCGGCGGCAGCGACCTCGGGGAATGAAGGCGTCTGATTAGTCTATTATTTATGTTCATATCTTTATTTAGGAACAAGATAGCGAAATGAAAAATTGAATATCATATGTTGCGGGTTCATATGAACAATTTAAGACCAAAATGACGAGGCTCAGTCCCGGGGTTACGGAGAGAGGGATGATAAGATCTCAATGTAAGTCAATGGGAAAAAGGGAGAGAAGGAGCCGGAAGAGCCTCCTGGAGCACTTCCTGTTTAGCACAGCAGCTAATGCTTTAACTATATCCATTCATGTATACGGACTATGGTTTTAATCATATTTAATTTGTTTATGTTGCTGTAAATCGACGTTGAGTGTCCAGAAAGGCGCCTAATAAATAAAATGTATTATTATGATTATTAAGGATCAGAAAATAGCGTCATCTGGACCCTTCACAGCTCACAAGAGTCAGTTTTGTGTAATACAGGTAAAAATAAACCCCAAACTTAGCCGTCCTAACGCTGAAGTTTTCCGCACACCTTGTTACGCGTGAATCCTCCAATCACGTGTCTCCGGGGGCGGGCTCTGCGGTTGCCGGGGTAACCGCAGATGATTGACGTTGAGACTCCTGCGGCGGCGCGGATGTTTCCCCCTCGCTTCAGCTCCAGGAGGAGAGAGCTGCGCGAACGGACCGAGGAGCCATCCGGACCTCCCCGACACACTTAAATCCGGGATAACCATGCTCTTCATAACGACATTCAACTCTTAGAAAAAAAAAAAAAATAAAAAAATACCCCCCTTCTGCACTGCCCGGACTCGATCATGAAGCATCGGATCTCTGCAAGGAACCGGATAGCCACATAAAGATTGGATTCCTCAACAAACAGCGGGGCAATTTGGGTAAGTGACGATGTTACAGTACTTTTGGTCAATTCTGCGCTTAAACATGCGTTCTCTCTCGCGCAAAACCTACGGGAAACGGGTTGTCAAACGCTGCGTTGGTTTGTGTTCCTATTCCACGCTCTCCTGTGAATCTGCAATGATTTAGGATGACTTGAACGCCAGGGAATAGCCTTAATAAATGTCCATACTTGCTACAGAGCTTGGCGTTCGAGAGCCCCGTATCTGCATTGGAGGAGGAGGTTAAATTACATAACGCTCCATCTATAACCATCTCTCCAGTTTTCTGCGTAAGACAGCGCGTAAAATCGCTCCAAAACGACTCAAAAACGCGTATCAGGGGCAATTACTGGCTGCTTTTCATGTTATGGTGAAGTAATCTTATGTGAAGGAATTTGTTGCGTTAGAAAGTGGGCACTGAAGAGTTAACAAGTGGGAGGAGGGTGAGAAAGAGAGGGAGCGAGCTGTGGTTTGATGCAACTAGTTTTCTTGATGGGAATGGTTGGAGAAGTGGGTCATAACAAGACAATACAGTGCAATGGAATACATGCAAGAAAAGGAAGTGTTGAAAATCAGATGCTGAAAAATGGTATTGGAACTAGATACGCTTTTGAGCAGGTATCGATACTAAAAAAAAAAGTCATTTACAGGACAGAAATGAACCTTTCCTGGAGAGTTAGAATGATCTTGAGCTGAATCAGAAGAAGTATAAGAGCACAAAGACTAGTATGCGCCCCTGGACCACTGAGGGATTACACAGATATAAAAACAAATGGGAATATAAAATAAAAGAAACTACTAGGATTTAATGCTAAAAATCACATTCTGTTGTCTGACGAAAGAGTGTTTTTATTATCATTGTGGTATCAGAATCGATAGTCTTGAGTCCTTTCCTTAGTATCGAAATCGAGTTTGAAATTTTCACCGTGGGTTTCTGAACTATGATCATTTACGATCATTGCCATAAGAGATTCACAATTTAAAACAAAATATATGATATCGTTTAAATGGGGGGAAAAGTTCTGAAAGGGACAGTTCGGAATTTTGGACACAGGGCCTCATTTCCTCGTGAGCCGGAGTGCTCGAGACGTGTGGAGACACTTTTTAAATATTTCATCCAGTCCTTGTATTTGCAGAGTTTGCTGGTGCTAGGCTAGTGCATGTCAATGGCCATAGTTGTCCTGCCCCTAGTCTTACCCACTCCACAGACCCGAGGCAAAACTATTATAACTCCAGACTGACCATGTGAACGTCTGTGTCCATAGAATCATTTTAGAAGTAAAACCAACCGTTGCATTTGAAGGATTTATGTCTGAGCAGCAGCAGTGAGTTGTACTTCCTGATAGAAAGCTCGGCAGCAGCGGACTGATATATGAGAAAATAGTCCCTCAACATGCGACAAACAAACATTATTCTATTGACACAGACATTCACATGGACAGTCTGGAGTTATAATAGTTTTTCCTCGGGTCACTGTGGAGTGGGTCAGACTGTTTTTAGTGACAACTATGGCCATTGACATGCACTAGCCTAGCACCAGCAACCTCTGCAAATACAAGGACTGGATGGAATATTTAAAAAAGTCTCCACACGTCTCCAA
The DNA here is from genome assembly GCA_034769755.1 of Odontamblyopus lacepedii. Classification (NCBI taxonomy): domain Eukaryota; kingdom Metazoa; phylum Chordata; class Actinopteri; order Gobiiformes; family Gobiidae; genus Odontamblyopus; species Odontamblyopus lacepedii. The sequence continues at coordinate 34,504,653 of CM068350.1, forward strand.
CACTCTGGCTCACGAGGAAATGAGGCCCTATGTCCAAAATTCTGAACTGTCCCTTTAAGGACTTTTCCCCAGGGAGCACTTGGACATTTCCTTTTATTTTATTATTATTTATTTAGAAGATGGAGAGTGAGAACACCATTTCAATTTTTCATACGTTCAAATGGAAATTGACAATAAGCTTTTTGGAACTGAAGCTCAGATGCTTGTTTCTGAGCTGAAATAGTCCCTTGTGGAATGAGTTGACTGGAAAAGTTGCATTAAAACTGAACTGCTTTTCACTTAAAGCCTGTAGTTTCCCATGGGGTTTGATGTGATATAGGAAAAGTACAAGCACAATCTACAAGAATAATTGGGCGTGTGTTTAAATGTGTTTAATTAGAATATCTGCACTTTCAGGACACTCACAGCCGTCAGTATTAGTGCTGTTCTGAATTCCTGGTGCTGGAAAGCTCCTTCTGTCACAGTTTGATCGACTGATAAAAGTGAGGCTAATAATTCATGTATTTCAGCTTCCTGTTAGACGACATTCTGAGGTCTTTTTACTATTTAAAAGAGAGAATGTTTTAGTTTTAAATAGTTAATCGCTATTGTAACGGTCTTCATTTTTCATCCTCCTGAAACCCATGGAACAGCTCTCTTGTTCATCCGTCTATTTTCTTACGTTTATCCGAGGTTAAGTGTCAGAGGAACCCGTTTAAGTAGGGACTCCCAGACTTCCCCAGGGTGTTCCCAGGCCAGTCGAGCAATATAGTTCCTCCAACACGTCCTGGGTCTTCCCCGGGGCCTAGGAGCAGCGTCTCTACTCCGAGCTCCTCCTGTGTGACTGAGCTCCTCACTGTCTAATCTCTAAGGAAACTCATTTTGACTGCTTGTATCCACTTATAAAAAATATACATACACTTAGAAATACCAAAAAATACCAAATCTTCAGCTCACTCACTCATTAACTCGCTGCTGTTGTCCCATATAAATCTTTATAATCGAAATAAAATGATTACTCAACTGATTTAAATTTTGGTAGCCTAAAAGCCGCCAAACACTACAGGAGAATTTGCCCGATTTTAGCTGTGATTTCTTCTTCTCGAGTTTGGGAAGCGTGACCCGACTTTTTGTCTTCATGTGCGATTTTGAAGCCGCTGCTCCTCATGTGTGGAGTCAGTGTCAGATCGTAATCAACCAAACATCAGCAACGCGACGGAAACAGCCAATAAAGCAGAGCGTCAGGAGCAGAGATGCAACATGCAGACTCGGGATAGAGCGAAAACAAAGAGAAGACTTTATTACTCACCTCTCGTAAAGAGGTAAATTTAAAGTGCAGCGTCTCACCCACATTATCCATAGAAATTGTCCTCCGCAAATAATGACCCCAGTCCATGAAACCACGCTGTTAATCCAGTTTGAAGCGTTGTTTAAAAGTAAAAAGGCGAGATAGTTCCTCACGTGTGTCTGTTTACATCCACACAGCGCACGGATCGAGGTGAAGTTGCAGATTAGCGACAGTGACTCTACTTCCTGTGGACTTTATCGCCTCTTTTCTGCTTTAAAAATCCTGTATCTGAAGTATTGCACCACATTTAACAAATAATAATAACACAGTTTTGACTTGTGTCTAAACTGAAGTGCAGAGTCTGATCTTTGAACACTTCAGAGTCTCAGAGCGAGTGGTTTTACTGTAGATAGGAAACAGCTGACGCCATCGTGCTCACAACTTTATATCCTGTTTTACGCACACAGATCCCGCTGCATGTTTGCGATCGGAGATTTTTAGTCTCATAAGATTCTCCTCGTGTCTGTGGTGTTTGCGCTTTTTGTCGCACGTTTGAACACCATTCAAGACCAAAATATTGTGTAGTGTGATAGATTAATCGCCTAAACTGCGATAGACGTACATCTGTATTAGATCGAGTCCATTTCAAACCCAGGGAGCGGCCTGATGGGTCTGAGCCCCGACAGCCTCTTTCCACAGGCAGGAGGCAGGTTGTGTTTAGAGAAACTTGGAGCATGAAAATTCCCAGCTCATTTTTGGTCTAAATTGGGTCCATTATCTCAGCAGCTGGTCCACCTCAGCCCCGTCTCCTCACATGCACCGCGCTCGAATGGGCCTGAAAACCGCAAACTCTGAACACACACGCAGTTTCAGACTCGAGTTACCAGACGATTTTAGCGTTTGACAATAGCTCATTTTAACAAGGTGTTCCTTTTCTTGAATTACCGCAGTGGAGCATTAAAGACATAAGTGCTGCAGGCTGTGTGTGCCTTTGTCACAATCCGAAGATTTCAAACTCAATTTCTTCACTAAGAAAAACCCTCCGTACTCACAAATACTGGTTTTGAGATGAAACACATATTTTTTTAGACATAGAGTAGAATTTTAAATACTATATAATTACACCATACCAACTTTATTTATAAAGCACTTTAAAGACTTAACTGTACACAAACATAGAACAGACGAGGACAATCACAGCCACAATACAACTACTAAAAAACATAGAAAACAATAAGATATTCAACAAGAACAACAAACAAACAGAATAGACAAAGACAATCAGTCAAAGTCACAACACAACTACTAAAAAACACAGAAAACAATAAGATGCGCAACAAGAATTGTCCGTCTCACTTGTTAAAAGCCAGTGGAAAAAAGGTGCGTATTTAGGCGTGATTTAAAAACATGTACAGCCTCTTCCTGTCTAATCTCTAACAGCGACGGGTTCCAGAGCTGTGGGTTATGCTTTTAGTGAGGATTCCATGTACAGTTTTATAAATATGACCCCTGAGCATTTCTTTTTCCAACATTGATGTCGTCTAGTGGTTATAAGACGGCCACTAACTAACAACCGCCTTTTTTTTTCATTCATCATCTTTATTTCTTTTTTTATTTGGTTTAAATGAATAGATTGTTACTATATCGACTTCTTGTTCAGCTCATGAACGCTGGAACAGTATATTTTCGTGTTCAGTATTTATCGTGTATACAATTTCTTTGCAAAAGTGGTAGGTTTTTGCCATTTTTATGCAAGAAAAGTTGGATTTAAGCTGTAGAGGGTAGAATATATAACTTTTATGACTAATTATTCATTCATTCTGTTATCTATTTGTTGCAGCTCATGTGTTTTAATGATACAGTATATTTAAAAACTAGTTTAGTTGTGTCAGTGGCATAAAGTAGTTTTACTTTTATCGTTTATCATTTATCAAATCTGATTAATCCAGTTGGGAACAGGCACTTTCCGCCCACTCCTGCTATAGTGTTAACTCACTGGTACGGAAAAATTAGACAAATTTAACAATAAATAATTATTTGCCTGTCATCCTTTAAAGGCGCAATATGTAACCTGCTTGTTTTTAAGGATATCTCTCTCTAGAATGTCCCACAGCATGACTTTAAGAGGCTCTACTTTACATTTATTCAATTACAGCTGGTTTTAAAGCTCAAAAATACCTAGAAAACATGCAATCGTTTTGTCTTTTTTATTGATATTTTTTGTAATTTCCTGTAATAACAAAGTAAACAAAACATAACGAAATATACAACTAACACACATAGAAAACACCAAACAAAATATAAGACAAAAACACACAAAATAACAAAAAAGACTGTAGTACAGAGTTTCTCTCAGTGCATGTGTATTTACATTTTAGGGCTGTCAAAACAAATTTGCATTTACATTTTCTTTTCCCTTATATCTTTGTTTTCTATTTTAATTAATTAGATTCATTAATCAATTTAAGTGCACTTATACATTATGCATTATACAGGCACATACTTACATGTACATTTTGACATTTTCCTTTCCCTTTTCAGATGACAGTGTGTTATTTTACACTACTTTGTCCAGATGAAGTGTATCCATAGTCCACGGGTCAACGGTGTGTTTGTTTGCTGAGCAGCTCCAAGTCTTTGTACCAATTGTCTATGTCAAAGCGTTTATGTTTACGTTTCTTCTAGTTCATCGTAATGATACAAAAACAGACGTTCTGACTGTGAGCGGCGTCGCCTCTCCACAGATCTGCCCTGTAACCTGCTCTGGTCTGGTCTCCGTGAAGATAGAAAAGTTTAATATCATATTGTGAAAGGCAAAAAAAGTGCAGCTGAGAAATGAGTGTTTGCTGTTCTGTGTTCACGTGTGACCTCGTGGTGCCTTCACTGACTCGATAAACTGAATGTTCATTGAAAGTGACGCAGGTAAAGGGCCCCAGGGTTTATCACTTCAGCTCACAGGCTCATGTAACCCTCACAAAACAGCGCAGTGAGAACGCAGCATGACTCTTTTTTTTGTATATTACAGTATTTTCTGATCTGTTATTATGTCGTTTCCTCATCGCAAACAGGCCTGGAGTTGTGTTTTGTTTTTTGTTTCATTCACACATGTTAAACACACAAATCCTGCATAAACTCTGGAAAAAAATAAGAGACCACTTCATTTTTTTTCTGAAATCAGCGTCTCTACATGTGCGACGGCCGTTTCATTCCAGCGTCTGTTGAATTCATACACAAACACCTCATTCTGCTTCATGAGGCTCTGATGAGGAGATCACCTGAACCAAATCTGATTTAAGGAGGAAAAGAAGAAAAAACCTCTGCTGTGTTTATCTTTATTATTATTATTCCACCAAATATTGATTTCTGAACTCTTCCCTAGTTCAAACATTAGTATTGTGTTGTTTTAAAATGAATATGATCTTGTTTTCTTCGCATTATCTGAGATCTTTGTCGTTATTTTGAGCATTTGAGCATTTTCTGCAGATAAATGCCCTAAATGACGATATTTTTATTTGGAATTTGGGAGAAATGTTGTCAGTAGTTTATAGAATGAAACCAAAATCAAACACAAACCTATAAGTAGTAAAATCTGGGAAATTTTGAGATAATTTTGCAGTGGTCTCTTATTTTTTTCCAGAGGCTAAGCTCAGAAAAGTCAGAAAACACTCCCGTTCCACCTCGTGATGTCATGTGGTAAGACCCTGTGCACTTTCAGTAGATGCATTTGGATCATATCAAGGTGAAGCAGAGCATTTTGAGCTTTGGAGATGTAGACAGACTAATAATAAATGATTACTCAAACGTGTGAATGGAACAAAACACAACTCCAGGTGTGTTTTTGATGAGGAAACTACATTATAACATGATTTAAAGCTCACAAGAGTCAATTTTGCGTCACGTAGCACCTTCAAAATACACTTACATGTCTCTGCTTTCATAGTAACTTATAAAAAAAATGCCCAGTAAAAGAGTATAAATGGCACATCCGAGCTGACGCCGTAGTGGATGCCTGAATGGCTGCAGCTCGTTTCCATGGCGACGGTGTTAGAGTCAGCCCACACAGTCTTTACAAGTACAGTCGGACGGCCAGCAGCGACGTACGAGAAATGATTAAGAATTAAGTTCTTTTTGATGGAGAAGAGATCAATAGATTTCTTTGGATTACAAACCATCCGACTCATTTCCACCCCGGCTCATTCACGGACCACAGAATGTCCCTAAAGGCGACACTTCAAACCCGATTTCACTGCTAAGGAATAGACTTGAGACTCTTTATTTAGACAGTAGAATGTGATTTTTGATATTAAATAACAGTATTTTCTTTTATAATCTCCCAGCTCTGCTCATGACAGGGGAAGTAAAAAATCCAAGATGTAAAATGGTAAAACTAAAATGATGATTTATTTAAAAAGAATGTATCCAAAGACTTAAAACCAGGGAGGATCGGGCTTTCTCTGTAGCCAGGCCTAAACTCCTCCTCATGTCCGAACTGCCCCCACAGTGGAGAGTTTTAAGTCTTGCGTTAAAACCTGGCGTTACTCTGTGGCTTTTAACACCGCCCGAGTTTGTGTGGTCCTCTGTGTCTTTTATTTATTTGACTTATTTCAATCCTATTTTGTGATTTTTATGGTGTTGCTTTAGTTTGATTTTACTGGTTTTATTGTATTACGACGGGTATGACCAAATTTTAGCATTTTGTTTTTATTTTTTGGTAACTGCTGTTTGTAAAATGTACTATATAAATAAAGTGGATTGGAAAAAAGGAATGTAAAGGTAAAAAACAAAAACAAAAGGATGATTTACAAGGATTAACAAAAAGAGGCTCTGAACCAGGGGAGCCCACACTTTTTCAGCATGTGAGCTACTTATAAAATGACCAAGTCAAAATGATCTACCTACTACAAAAATAATATCTTTATTTATAAATATATTGAAAATCAGTCAATGTGGAACAGTACTTGGACTTAATGATCTTCATGTGGGAAAAGGCTGACTCAAATAAATACGTTTTTATAGATTTATCTACATTTTATCTGATAAATGTTTATTTAATCTTAAAATAAGACAAACTGTACTGAACACTCTGCCCCTATTTGGACCCTCAACCACAGTTTGACAACCCTTCTTTAAGAGAACTTCCACTGGCACTTTACAGAAAACTGTGAAGAAAGTGTGTAGGATTTTTAAACCTGGAGTTACATTATCTTACTGGTTTTGCAGTGATATTGAGCCTCTGCACATTGACCAAATGCACATGTACAGATGCATTTGTGGCATTTCGTCAAACTCCACCCGTCGCTGTAGGCCTGCTCTGTGCTGTAGGCCTGCTCTGTGCTGTAGGCCTGCTCTGTGCCAACACTGTAACATACATTTTGATAAGTTTTTGCGTCGCGTTTCGTCGCCCTTTGAATCAGCGCGCATTGAGGAGGGAGTCTATGTGCGCTCTACTTGGGGAGGAGCGAGAGCGCGAAAAGGCGAGGCAGATGGACAGGTAGGATGTTTTAAGAAGCCTGTGATGCGCACTGTTACGCGAGGCCACACACATGTTGTGGACACGCTGCGCACGCTGGCAGACCGTGTGGTGACGCGCCGCGCAGTGTCCGCGGGCTCCGGACGAGCGCACAGGCTGCAGAGAGACGGCCCGCGCTCCCGCACACCGGTACGAGTTTATTGCAGCGGCTGTAATGATCGTGCATCATTCGACGAGTGTCATATCTCGAGTCCGAGACAAGACCGAGTCCAAACGCCTTCAAGACCGAGTCCAAACGCGGTCCAAGACCTTAAAGAAACGGTCTCGAGTACTACATTACGATCTACCTTGGCGATCTACCGACACTACCTTGGCGATCGACTGGTCGATCGCGATCGACGTATTGGGCACCCCTGCTCTAAACAGAGTAGTCAGGAGCTCGTAAGTAAGCAAAACTAAAGTATATAAATTACAATAACAGAAAAACAAACCCGTCTCAAACAAAGTCACAAAGTTTTCGTATTTCGGATTCAGATTTTTTTGTGAAATCTGATTTTTTGGCGAGGTCTTTCACTTTTCCAATTAAATGCAACTTGTCTGTGATCTCCAGTGAACTTCAAATGCCCCCAAATTTAATTTATTTAGCCTTTATTTAACCAGGTAAAGACCCATTGAGATCCAGATCTCATTTACAAGGGTGACCTGTCCAAGTGGTCAGCAGCTCCCGTCAAGAGCAGAAAACAATCACTTAAGATAAGCATTGATTATGAAAGTAAAGTGCAATGAATGTAGAAAATATTTTGAAAGTGCAGTAGCTGTAACAGTGTAAAGAGATAAAGTGCAGTGGTTGTAAACAATAGATGATAAAATGCAATAAAACTCGTTACAAAGAGCACTTTTGTAGATAACATAGACGAACGCTTTTCGCCTCTTACATAACAAAGTACGAAAAGCTTTAAATGAGACAAGTTCAGGTATTTTCACTGGAGTTTGGAGGGTGTTCCCAGCTGACGGAGCAGAGAAGCTAAAGGCCTGTTTTCCCAGCTCAGTCTGAACACGAGGAAAGTGTTTCGCATGAGCATTAGAGGACACGACCACGTCACAGCAGCGAGTTCAGTGTTTACGGAAGTCGCCTAAACATGGACGCTGCACTGAGCACATACGACTCTCGCGGGAGGAAGCACATCTTCAGTGGCCTATTTCAGTGAGCGAACGTGTCGGCGTTGGGCTGTAGTGGCTCACAACAGGTGCTTGTTACAGCACAATAGCCAAACTCTTGCTTGTTGATGATGTGTAGGTCGGTTGAATGCGACTTGGCCGTTCAGACTGAAGTCGCGTGGCAAAAGATCCGATATGTATCTGTTTTAGGAGCACATATCCAAGGCCACGTTCAGACTGTAGCCTGAAGTGACCCAAATCTGATTTATTTTGCCCCTATGCGACCTGGATCTGATCTTTTAATGACCGTCTGAATGACAGATCGGATTTTTCAGATGCGACCCAGGCCACTTGGATATGAGCTCCTAAAACCGATACATATCTGATCATTTGTCATGTGACTTCAGTCTGAACGGCCAGGTCGCATTCATCCGACCTACATCCGACCTACACGTCATGAACAAGCGAGAGTTTGGCTATTGTCCTGTAACGAGCTCCTGCTGTGAGCCAATACAGTAAATGCCGACATGTTTGCTCACTGAAATAGGCCGAAGACGTGTTTCCCCCCGCGAGAGTTGTACAACAGCAACTTTATGCTCAGTGCAGCGTCCATGTTTAGGCGACTTCCGTAAGCACTGTGCTGTGACGTCGTCCTGTCCTCCAGTGCTCATGCGGGACACTTTAGGGGCGTTTAAAGTTCACTCTGGAGATCACAGACAAATTGCATTTAATTGGAAATGTGAACGAGCTCGCAAAAAAAACAAAAAACAGATTTCTCAAAAATATCCGAATTGAGCATAAAGCCCTGCAGTCTGAACCTAGCCTAAGTGGCCTGGGTCTCATTCGAAAAAATCTGATCTGTGTCATTCAGACGGTCATTAAAAGATCAGATCCAGGTCACATAGGGGCGAAAAAATCAGATTTGGGTCACTTCAGGCTGCAGTCTGAACGTAGCCCTAGTGTTTTGACCAAAAGCTTCCCAAGAGCACACAGCTCACTGGCAGAACAGCAACCAGGAGTGGCAGGGGGTGGGTCCTTTTATAGGCGTGACCCTGCAGGTGAGAGCACAGGATTGGTCAGGCTCTAGGGCGATGGACCAATGAGCAGGAAGAGACCCAGGTGACAGCTGATGCACCAATGGCTGAAGAGGTCTACCAGATCAAGGCATTTACAAACACAGAAATCAACAGCAGCAGGGACTTAAACAGATACAGGAGGAGCTGGAGACCTGTGGCCGTAACATAATCCCATGTGGTTTTAGATCTGTGTGATCCCTCAGCGTCCAGGTAGGTTCCACAATGGTCCAGGGGCGTGTACTAGTCTATGTGCTCTTATACTTCTGATTCAGATCAAGATTATTCTAAAACTATTCAAGAAAGGTTCATTTCTGTCCTGCAAATGTGACTTTCTAGTATTGATACCTGCTCAAAAGTGTATCAACTTTCGAGACTAGTTTTAGTGTTGATTCGTGTCTGATTTTTGACAGACGACATTTACATGATTCGATTTTGTGACACACATTTTTGTCTTTTTCTCTTTTTTTTGTCATTTTATTTATTTTAGACTGTTGAAACATGGGAAGTGCATTTGTGTCTTTTATTTTCTCCGCCAGATGGCACCAGGTGGCCCTCTAAACCACTGGTAAATAAGCAAATGAATGGACCAGACTAGACAATTACTTTGTTTAAAGCAACACTGTGTAACTTTAACTGTAACTGTAACTGAAACAGGAAGTAAAAACCATACTTTGGAACATTCTCCTCGGAGATGGATTCGTTTTATGCCATACTGTGGAATATTATAGCCAAAGTAACAGCATTTTCATGGAGAACAGCGGGTTAGGCGCTTCTCCAGGCCAAATTAGAGCCAGGTTTGTGGAGATCCAAGCCCACTCAGAGTAAAGATCCATGTTTTTTCTACATTTTACAGTGCAATAAAACATCCAAAATAGAAAAAAGCTGTTACTTTAGTCTGTTTTGGTGCTTTAAAGGGTTTTCTGACAATGTGGCTTGAGCATTTACTCTAAAACAAAGACCAAACCTTGTGATTCAAACATACTAAAATGCTTTACAGTTGTACCTGGTTTGGAAACGGTCAGACTCGGTCGTTGGATATTTTGGGAGCGTGACGGGCCCCGCAGCTCCAGGACTCACAGTAAACAGAGCGTTCAGTGGAAGTAGTGTGTTTTACAGAACCGGGATGAGTCAGTGAACGCCTCCCCAGTGTCATTAAAGCAGGTGCCGCCGGCTCTGCTCGGACCAAACACAGCTCCAGCTCCAGATATGTGAGCGCGTGTTTAAAGCGGAGAACTATTTGCTCGTTCCATGGAGGGGTTATTACTTCACCTGTAATGTTACACAGTGTAGCTTTAAATGTATCTATATTGCTTTTATCCAGTGACAGATTTCCTCCCTGCAGCAAATGTGACTTAAAACTTGGCCTGGTGACATCTCCACAGAGACAAGCAGGTGGCAAAACCTCCTCCAGACAAGGGATATCATCTTAGACTTAAAGATGCACTGTGGAACTTTTCTGGTAAAGGGTTCGCCACCTGCTTGTCTCCATGGCGATGTTATTATGTATGTATATGTGCAAGAAAAGAAAGAAATGGAGTCTGGAGTGAATGAACTGAGTGATGATTTTGATAAAGAATGATAAAATAATAATAATAATAATAATAATAATAATAATAATAATAATAATAAAGAACTGGGTGTGAATGAGGATACAGAACGGTTATGATGCTCCGCTCATTATAAAGACATTTTCTAATTTTACGAACTATAACATCAACCTGCCCTGGGACGACAGGCGGAAATGAGCTCTGGTGCTACAATCTGGCACAATGCATCTGCCCTGTTAAGGTTAATGTACATTGTGCACTGTTGCTGTCTCGTTAAATAAATAAACTAAACTGACTAAAAGTTATTTTGTTTTAGCAGCGAAATACAGTGACTAACTGCAAGACAGCTAAATGTAAAATACACTGTGGAACATTCCAGGCAAAGCAACTGCATTTCAAGTTTTATTGTTTATGAAAACTTTAATGAAATGTACAAAGTGACGCTCTGGCTGTGCTTGGTCTGTCTCAGGATTCACGTCTCTGTTTCTGTTGATTGATTGAAAAATATATCATGATAAAGAAACAGATTAGATTAAGAGGAGTATCATGATTGGTCAGTACTTCCTGAAGTAGGCGGAGTTTTACAAAAGAGCCTGGGTTTGTGGAAAGACCAATAGTGTGTTTGTTTATCCATCCGACTTGGAGGTCTGAGGACACTGGTTAGCGGCACAAACTGACACAACCCTTTTCCTCAGACACTGAAACTCGGAAAAGCTCAGACAAGACCGAGCAAAGTTTCCGAGACAGAATCCAAGACGGCTGCGCTCATTGTGTTTGGACTCAGTCTTGAAAGCGCTCGGACTCGGTATTGTCTTGGTCTTGAATGCGCTCGGACTCGGTATTGTCTCGGTCTTGAAAGCGCTCGGACTCGGTCTTGAAGGCGCTCGGACTCGGTATTGTCTTGGTCTTGAAGGCACTTGGACTCGGTCTTGTCTTGGTCTTGAAGGCACTTGGACTCGGTCTTGTCTTGGTCTTGAAAGCGTTTGGACTCGGTCTTGAAAGCGCTCGGACTCGGTCTTGAAGGCACTTGGACTCGGTCTTGAAGGCACTTGGACTCGTTCTTGAAGGCCCTTGGACTCGGTCTTGTCTTGGTCTTGAAGGCGTTTGGACTCGGTCTTGAAGGCACTTGGACTCGGTCTTGTCTTGGTTCTGAAGGCGTTTGGACTTGGTCTTGAAGGCGTTTGGACTCACTCTTGTCTCGGTCTTGAAGGTGTTTGGACTCGGTCTTGAAGGCACTTGAACTCACTCTTGTCTCGGTCTTGAAGGCGTTTGGACTCGGTCTTGAAGGCACTTGAACTCACTCTTGTCTCGGTCTTGAAGGCGTTTGGACTCGGTCTTGAAGGCACTTGAACTCACTCTTGTCTCGGTCTTGAAGGCGTTTGGACTCGGTCTTGAAGGCACTTGAACTCACTCTTGTCTCGGTCTTGAAGGCGTTTGGACTCGGTCTTGAAGGCACTTGAACTCACTCTTGTCTCGGTCTTGAAGGCGTTTGGACTCGGTCTTGAAGGCACTTGAACTCGCTCTTGTCTCGGTCTTGAAGGCGCTCGGACTCGCTCTTGTCTCGGTCTTGAAGGCACTTGAACTCGCTCTTGTCTCGGTCTTGAAGGCGCTCAGACTCGCTCTTGTCTCAGTCTTGGCCTTTAAAAGTCTCGTTCTTGTCTTGGTCTCGACCTTTAAAAGTCTCAGTCTTGTCTCGGTCTCAGTCTTTAAAAATCTCTGACGTTTTGGTAGCTAAAGTGACAATTTTAGTCTTGTACTACTTCAGTACTGTGTCTGTATCACGGCCTATGGGTTTGGTAGTCGTGTTGTGGTGAGGCCAATATTGAACAAAGACTTTTAACGGGTGGTGCTAAACGTCTGTAGGGTCGCTAACAGAAGATAAACAACAACAATAACAGCTTTCCAGTTAGAACGTTTTCCCCCCAAGTCGGACACGCGAAACATAGTAAAACGCTTGAAGTGTGGATATGACGTCATATCTGAGATCCGAGTGGAGACGAATGGATAAACGAACGCCCCATTAGACGAGAGAACAGAGCCTAATACAAACATGAAGCTGAGATATGTTTAAGACCATTTTAGGATCTTGTAAAAGTGGAATTTGCATAGAGCCCCTTTAAAGTTGTGTAATATGGCGAGAGAGAGAGAGTGGGAGCGGTGGATAATATCACATTAAACAGAACCTGGTGCAGATGTGGGCAGGTGCACAGGAGAATACTGCATTTGACAACAGTCTGAAAAACATAAATACATTCTGTTACGTAAGCTAGTTTCACAAGAACCCAAATGTAATTATATTTCTACTGCATGTAGATGCTCTCGTTTTTATGCAAAGTTTGTGTCTTCTTTCCTTTGTTGAGATCTGGATTTTATTGAATTGTAGAAATATTAGAACAGCACTAAGGCCCCAGTAAATCTGAGGGAAGGGTCCTGTTTTGGACCATGCTTATGCCCCCTGTAGGTCACTGGTAGTATTACTTTCTATAGTAGTTCTCCTAGGAAGTTGTACTTTCAGAGTTCATAGTGCTAAATATGAACAATGCTGTGTTCAAATTTCAGAAGTTATGTTAAGTTAGCTAACCACAGCATTGTTATCGGTTTTAAAGGCTAAATTAAAAGTGAACTAAAGACGATTTCGTATCCCCGAGTTCAGAGAGGCGCGACGTGATGTTTTTTCTTCGTGTGCAATTTTGAAGCTGCTGTCAGATCGTAACCACCAAACATCAGCGACGCTACAGTAACAGACGATAAAACGGAGCAGTGACGGACACAGAGATGCAACTTATAAACTCGGGATAGAGTGAAAATAATGAGTAGACTTTATTAATCACCTCTTGTAAAGTGGTACATTTAAAGTGCAGCGTCTCATCCACATTATCTTCGCAAATAATGACTCCAGTCCACAAAACGGCGCAATTAATCCATTTTGAGGCGTTCTTTGAAAGTAAAAAGGCGAGATAGTTCCTCACATGTGTTTGTTTACATCCACACAGCGCACGGATCGAGGTGAAGCTGAAGATTAGTGATAGTGACTCTACTTCCTGTGGACTTTGTTGCCAATATTTCATGTTTTAAAAATCCTGTATCTGAGGTGTTGCTCCACATTTCACAAATAATAATAACACAGTTTTACTTGTATCTAAACTAAAAGTGCAGAGCTCTGATCTTTGAACACTTCAGAGTCTCAGAGCGAGTGGTTTTACTGTAGACTGGCAACAGCTGATGCGATCGCGTTCACAACTTTATATCCTGTGGTCTGCAGACAGATCCCGCTGCATCTTTGCGATCAGAGATTTTAAGTCTCGTAAGTTTCTCCTCGTGTCTGTGGTGTTTGCGCTTTTTGTTGCACATTTAAAAATGGTTTAAGACAGAAAAATCCTCTAGTGTGTGGCGGCCTTTAGTAACTTTTCTGGTGAACTGTCTGGTGAGATGTTATTGCTTTGCCTCAAATGTTCCGTAGTATGTCATTTAACCCTCAAAGACCTATGTTATCGTATACGATACCGAGGAATATGTTTTCTATAACCGCGCATAACTTTCTAACCGTAAAAGATAGAAACTTCCTTTCCCCCTCTGAAAGTGCAGACATAGAGGTTTCCATACATTTCTGCGGCTTTATCCTACGTCACACTCACGCTGTGTGATGACGTGAGCAAAACGAGTGTCCAATAGGAACTTTGTTTTCCCCAAACTCATGCGCTCCGTCCATTTTGATCGACCCAAACTTTGCCAAAGAGTGAAGTGAGTCAAGATGGTCGACTCCTCTGACTGTGTGTGTTTATAACGAGGGAAAAAGTCGCTCTAAGTGGAGTTAATTCTCACATAAATGGCATAATACACATACTTGGTGTGTGTAATTGTGCATCCCTTTCTATTTTTATTTTAAGTTTTATTTCACTCAAAATGAACAAATCCAAGTGTAATTTCCACCATGGAAATGCAGAAGTGCTGTGGCTCTGGCCCTGGACCTGACAGGAGCTGTTTCCAGGACTGGACCAGAAAACTAATGGAGCGATTACACTTTTTTTTGTTTTAGGGCAATAAGGAGATTTTTAATTTATTTACAGACTTGATATTTTTCATTTTAGTAGCTAAGGCCCTAAATTAAGTAAGTGTTTATTTATATAGCGCTTTTCACAGACAGATGTCACAAAGACGCTTTACAGAGGATTATTTACAGAGCATTCTTCATTCACTCCATAAACTACTGTAAACTACTGTTATAGCCTCAGCTGCCCTGGGACAGACTGACGGAGGCGCGGCATGAGTGCTAGCCACTCAGCCACCGTGCCGCCATAAATATACATTTAACGGCAAACTGTGATATTCCAAGAAAAGTTATAACATCACCATGGAGACAAGCACTGACATGGAAAAGTTACAGAGTGCACCTTTACACCGCAGTTAAGTCCTCATAATTTAGTTTAATCTTCATATCTTGGCTTTATCCTGCATTATTTAACGTATTATTTCACTTGAACGATTCGCAGTGGGTTTCAGCTTTGTGTTACGGTGCCATTTTGTTGACCATTTAAAAATATAATGCGATATTTTGTTTTGAATTGCTAATCCCTACGGCGACGGCCCGAGCCTTTCATCATCCCGAAAACCGGCGGATCCGTCAGATGTCCTCATATCACTATCCCGTTTGTAATGAATAATCTATGGGCTGCGCGGGACAGATAGAGATCGGTGCCGCATCGGGCTGGAGGGGTTGTCATGGAGACGGAGTGTTGCGGATGCGGTCGTCACGGTGCCCACTCGCTCGCAGATCTTTGCACGTCGCCGTGTCAGACCGCCGCACGATCCGAGATGGCATTTGGATGAGAGCGCGACGACGAGGAGGGAGTTTTACTGTGTGTAAAGTAAACAGACAAAAAACTGCACCCAGGGACAGTTTGTGTTTGTCAAAGAATCATCATCATTATTATTATTATTATTATCATCATTATTATTATTACTAAGTCCATGGTTCCCAATTTTCTTTGTTTCGAGTTCCCGGAGCTTTTCCTGACACTGATACTTGAGCACTTAATCTATTAAATCTGCTTTTACATTTACCTGTTACCTCTTTGTTTTAATAATACTGATATTCAAAAATGAACCAGCTGGTAGGGCATCTGTGTCCCCCCCTCACTCTCTTCCTCTCTCTTTATCTTTCTCTCTCTCTCTCAATATCTCTCTCTTTCTCTGTCTCTCACTTTCCCATTCTGTCTCTGTGTCTCTCTCATTCTCTTTCTCTCTCTCCCTCTCTCTTCTCTTCGTTCCCTCTTTCCTTGTCTCTCATTCTCTCACTCACCCTCTCTCTTTCCCCCTCTCTCTTTCTCTCTCCCTCTTGCTTTCTCCCTCTCTCTTTCTCCCCCTCTCTCTGTCTGTCTCTCTATCATTCTCTCACCCTCCTTCTCTTTCCCAACTCTCTTTCTCTCTCCCTCTTGTTTTTCTCTCTCTCTCTCTCATTCTCTCACTCCCTCCCTCTCTCTTTATCTCTCTTTTTCTCTCACTTTCTACACTCCCATCTATCTCCCCTCCCTCCCTCTCTGTTTCTCTGTCTCTTTCACTCTCTCATTCTCTCTCACTCCCTCTCTCCCTTTCCCTCTTTCTCTCTCTCATTGTCTCTTACTCCCTCCCCCTTTCTCTCTTTATCTCTTCTCTCTCTCTTTCTCTCTCACTTTCTACACTCCCATCTCTCATTCTCTCTCATTCCCTTTCTCCCTCTTTCTCTCTCTTTCTCTCTCGCATTGTATCTCACTCCCTCCCTCTCTCTCTTTCTCTCTCTCTTTTTCTCTCTCACTTTCTACACTCCCTCACACTCTCTCTCCTCTCCCTCCCTCTCTGTTTCTCTGTCTCTTTCTCTCTCACTCCCTCTCTCTTTCTCTCCCCCTCTCTCTTTCTCTCTCCCTCTCTCTCTTCTCTCCCTCTCTCTCTCTTTCTCCCCCCTCTTTCTGTCCGTCTCTCTCATTCTCACCCTCCTTCTCTTTCCCATCTCTTTCTCTTCCTTTCTCTCTCTCTCATTCTCTCACTCCCTCCCTCTCTCTCTTTATCTCTTCCTCTCTCTCTTTTTCTCTCTCACTTTCTACACTCCCATCTCTCTTCTCTCCCTCATCTCTGTTTCTCTGTCTCTTTCTCTCTCTCATTCTCTCTCCCTCTCTCTCTCTTTCTTTCTTTCTCCTTCTATCTCTCTCTCTGTTTCTCTTTTTCTCCATCTCTCCTGTCACTTTCCCTCTCTCGTCTCTCGCTCTCTTTCTGTTCCTCACCCTCCCTCCCTCCCTCTCTCTCTCAGTATCTCAGTGAAACAGAAGTAGGTTGGAGCAGTGCATTGTGGGAGACCCTGTGGACGTTCTGCAGACTTCCCTCACCTTGGCTCTGCTCCTTTTATCGCTGGACTTTCATTTCTCTTCTAATAACAAACTGTTTTAGTTTTGCTTCAATGTGGAGTCGATCATTTTGGTAAAAATGTCACATAATATCACAGGCCTCACACTCGAAACTGCAACGAACGAAATATTAAGAGCACAATTTTTAAGCAATTTTCTATTCACATTTACGTCACAAAACCAGAAGACGTTTGGAAACATGTGGAACTTCCTTTGGGCTCTGTGGGCGACATTAACCCTCCTACGACAGGAGACCTACGACATCGTAAACGATACAGAGGAATATGTTTTCTATAACCGTGCAGAACTTTAAATGAACCATAAATGATAGAAACTTCCTTTTCCCCTCTGAAAGTGCAGACATAGAGGTTTCTGTACATTTCTGCAACTTTATCCTACGTCACACTCACGCTGTGTGATGACGTGAGCAAAACGAGTGTCCAATAGGAACTTTGTTTTCCCCAAACTCATGCGCTCCGTCCATTTTGATCGACCCAAACTTTGCCAAAGAGTGAAGTGAGTCAAGATGGTCGACTCCTCTGACTGTGTGTGTTTATAACAACTGAAAAAGTCGCTAAGTGGAGTTAATTCTCAAATAAATGGCAAATTACGCATCTTGGTGTGTGTAATTGAGCATCCCTTTCTATTTTTATTTAAAGCTTTATTTCAGTCAAAATGAACAAATCCAAATGTAATTTCCACCAGGGAAATGCAGAAGTGCTGTGGCTCTGACCTGGACCTGACAGGAGCTGTTTCCAGGACTGGACCAGGAAAGTCATGGAGCGATTACACTTTTTTTTTGTTTTTAGGCCAATAAGGATAATTTTAGTTTATTTACAGACTTGATATTTTGCATTTTTGTAGCTAAGGCCCTAAATTAAGAATTTTTTATGTCCAAAAATTTGTTTATACATGTTTACTGTGTGTTTTGTATAAAAGAGTGGGAATTTTATTTTCTGTTTTTTTTTTTCACCTCTATTTCTGGTCCTGTAGCTTTTATCACAGCCTCATGACACAACTACAGCAGCAGATTGTGACTGAACAAAAGGATGTAGAACACTTCATTAGGGGGTAAAAGGGGCAGTTTTAAAAGCAAAATTAAGAAAAAAATCCAGGCGAGGAGAAATGTACTAAAATTGCCCTTAGGTCTTCAGGGGTTAACAAAATCTGGGAAAACTAAGAAACTGGCCTGGTTTTTGTCATCGAGATGTCATTGTGTTCTTTCTTTTTTCCTTTTATAAATCGCCCATTAATTTGTGTATTACAGTTTGTCTAATTTGCCTAATTTGCCGTTTCTTTAATGGATTTAATGGAATTCAGGAACGGTAAATTTTTTCACACGTCTCGTTTTGAAGTGAAAGTTGTAGTATTATTGATCGGTATCTGGGTCCTTGCAGTCATAGTGTTACGTAAGTGCTACTTTTGCAGTTTGGATTTTAACTGTACAATTTCTTTTTCGTGCGCGTGTTCGATTCTTGATTCTTTTTCACATTTCTGATGGAGCGCAAAAATCTGTCCTGTCTCCGAGAGAATAAGACAAAAAAACAGAGAAGTCGTTCTGTCGAGATAATTACTATGTTGACTTCAGTACAAGATAAATGGAGCAATACTTTTTTGCGGTCAGTATTTATTAGGGATGTAACGATATCCAAATATTTATTACAATATTTTGCGGAGGCTTACAAAACTGTGAATATGACGCGTTTTTATCATCATAATCCGAATAATTAAGATTAAAAAGTGCTTAATAACCGTTATTTCAGCCTGTAGATTGGACTGAGACAAACCAAAGGATCATGGTCTATGTAGTTCTTTGTGTTTTTTAGCTGCTGCTTCACCATAACAATGAATTTAAGCAGAGAAACTTGAGATTCGATATATTGTGATGGTCCACGACATTAGTGAGACACTTTTGCCGATACATATCACGATAGTTCTGTGTTCGTTACATCCGTAGTATTTATTGTGCGGACCTTTTCTTTGCATCAGAGGGAACTTTGAGCTGTAGAAGGTTGAATTATGACCTTCTATGACTCACAACTGAAGTGCCTGATTCTGCCGTTTATTTATTGCAGTTCGTGTTTCGTAACAACACTGTCCTTGAACCTCTTTTATTTGGACCATCCAATGAGGTTCTTTCGATAATTGATGTTATTAGGTTCTTTTTTCAGACCAGGAATTTGTTTTCATCTGGAGTCCGACTTCCTCAGAACAGTATCCCAGGTCTGTGAGAGTAAAAAGCCCTTCCCCTCCGTCCAGTTTTTGGGGATAATTCTGCTTTATCGTTTGGTTTCAGTCTTATTGTTTATCATTTTTATTTGCTTAAGCAACATATCGCACTTCAAAATTTGTTTCTGCGACTATAGAAGTCCATTTTTGTCCGTATTTGCCCATCATAGTCCAGAGAACCTTAAACAGAGGATTGATCTTAAGGTGCATTGGCGTTTAGCTTTGTGGTATATGAAAAAATACAAGTCCTAATACAAATAACATTTAAATGAACTTATCTAATTGTTGTTAAAAGTTCATTTACCGCAGCTGAGTTCAAATACACAGTAGTTTTTCCTCTGTGCATTTTGCAGCTGCAGTATTTTCCAGTTCGGCCACAGTGTGGAGTCAGAGCCAATGTTACCACAGCCTCCTCCTCTCTCCCGTCTCTGCCTCCGCTCACACAGGCACAGCTTTGTACAGCAGCATAGTCTGTGTGGCATTCTCGCTTTTAACTAAGATGCCCTACCATACCTACCTACAGCCTTTACATTTGAAAACTAGTCTTTAATCTATGTCATTTTAACACAATCTGACCAGAAAGAGCTGACTTTGTGGCAACTAAAACAAATAATAATGGTTTGTGCTGTTAAACAAGACTCTCAAACATAAAATTACCGTCACAAGCTGGTATTAGCCAACAGATCTGCAGTTAGTCGCTCTCTTTTTTATTGAAAATCAAACTCCTAAACTCAATTTGTCTATTGAGATTTCAGACGATCTTAAAACTTTTTTGTCGTGCTTTTGTCGTGACCATAACTGCTGAACATTACGCCAATGAGATTCATGTAGAGCAGCCCCAGCATAATGTCACTGCAGTATAACAGTAATAATAATACATAACACTTGTACAGCGCTTTTCATGACACTCAAAGACGCTTCACATAGATCAGGATAGATAAACTCGTATGAAAGAAACAGATAAACAGGAGACGCGGTTATTTAAAGGCAGTTTTGAACAGGTGAGTTTTCGGGGCTTTTTTAAACAGTGTGGAGGAGTCTCGGATGTGTTTGGGCAGCAGCGGAGAAGACCCTGTCCCCCATGTCTTGTGTTTAATCATAATGTAACTTGTCCCTTTGGTTCTCCTTTTCCCGGCTTTTAACTGGTGCCTTTTTAACTGGTTGGAATCAGTTTTTGTTACCAGAATTGTTTTCGAAAGGCTTTTTATTGCTAAAATACCTTGCATTCTGACTCTCCACAGATCTGATATGTAACTTGGCCTGGTGCCATTACTTGCTTATATTCATGTGATAAGTTTAGTATTGCACTGATCCCCTGTAAAACCTTGGATATGATGGAAATTACAAACATAACAGAAAATACCAATTGGTAACTTAGGAGCTGACCGTGGTGCTGATCCCTGTGCCGGTCCTAACATAGTTGTACTTGCAAACTTGCTGACTAAAACTGAAACTTAAAGAGATTAAAAGTGATATTTGTGCACTTTTCCTGTACAATTTTATAATAATTTTACCATTTTTACCCCTTTCCTTTACAAAAATTTAGACATTTATTTGAATCTTGCTTATTTTTCAAATTTTTCCCTTTTGAAAGAAGCCCAAATGACCCACAATATATAACTACAGAGAGTATTAATCAAAATTCCTCATCAAAAACATGCCGGAAGAGGAACTAAGTTTTAGATGCCAATGCATTTTTGAGTAATCTAGTGATCTCTCCTGGGCCCTATTCAAACCTGTCCAATGCTCAGCCCACAAGTCTACGTTACCCGTGCTCCCATGCGATCATTTTCCATAAATATACAAAAGCAGGATACAAAACAGAACACTACATTATACTACAACTTCACAAACCTGATGCGATATGCAATAGTATAATTAGCAAAGTGTACGCCAATTGTAATGTGATGAAGCGGGAGTTCTCAGAGTTATGTCATAGCAGTTAAAAGTTTAATAAATACAAGAAATAAACTAAAGAAACTAAAATATTATTAGGCATTTGATCACTTTTATTACCCACGATGCCTTGTGTGTTGACTCTGCCCTGACTCTTGGTTGTAATAGAGAAGGCTGAATGGTTTATTAATGACACAAACAAACAGAGCAGTTAATTATTAAAGCGCCTCAGCCTGGAGCTCTCCCCCGGGGCCGGCAGCAGGAGCCGGATCCATGTAGTGGGCACCGGCTCTGGGGACACAGCCAAGTCCTCCCGCCCCCTCCTCTCTGGTCCTCTCTGGTTTTTTCTAGTCTTCCTTTGTTCTCTCTCACCCTCTCTGGTCCTCTCTCGCCCTCTCTGGTCCTCTCTGCTCCTCTCTGGTCTTCTCTGGTCTTCTCTGGTCTTCTTTGGTCTTCTTTGGTCCTCTCTGATCCTCTCTTGTCTTTTTTGGTCCTCTCTGGTCTTCTCTGGTCTTCTTTGGTCCTCTCTGGTCCTCTCTGGTCCTCTCTGGTCTTCTCTGGTCTTCTCTGGTCCTCTCTGGTCCTCTCTGGTCTTCGCTGGTCTTCTCTGGTCTTCTCTGCTCCTCTCTGG